>CM060841.1:59425000-59600000 GCA_030762175.1 Metallyticus violacea | reverse complement strand
CAAACTTTGTAAATGCATACCAGCGACTAACTTTTTTTCTCTTCGCCAGGCAGAAACCATTCCGTATTCTATTTCATGCATTTCTTTTAATACATCAACAACCCGAGTTATTTTCCTTTCTACTTCCATGGTTTCACTTAATAAACAGAGACAGGTTGTCTTAGAAACAACATGACACCCTTAAACATTTACTTTTCAACTTTATACACTTGTTATATAAATAACTATTAATTTATTTTTCATGCGCGAAAATGCATTTATCATATACAGTGTGTATATAGATTAGTGTCGAGTATTTTAGAAAAGTCTTATAAACATTAACTAGAAAATCTTTAGTTTCAGAGCTCCATGTCTTTATAGCGAACAAACCAGTTAATAGAAACGTGATAACGTGTTACAAAAATTCCTCAAAGTGGCCTTGACTCAGCCGAGATGTTTCAAGATGTTTTGAGGATCAGAAGAAATTAATTGTCGAAGACAAGAAAACTGGAGGAGAATCGTTTGAAAGCTAAAGCCCACAGGAGGCCGTGAAGCCAAGGAGGAAGAAGAAGAAATTTGACGAAAAATATTGCCAGGTTTTCAAATATATGTGACTTTCTGTTAATAACTACAAGGAAGAAGATTAGAAATAAAAATTACAAATATATTTTAAAATGTTATTTCCATGTAATAATAGTCAAACACATGAAGAATTTAAATTCGTCGTACAATACAATATAGAGTACATAATACTGCTTAAAGAACGAAAATACTAATATATGTATAATTCGATTAATTTAGTAATTCTACTGTTAAATGAAAATGTTATTACGTGTAATTTCCAAAACAAAAAAATAAACAAGACAAAAGACCATGGCTGGTCATTAAATCCCTTAAATCACTTTATCATCTTAAAGTAGGAGTACTAATTTTCCATTACCTACACAATATCTGAAATACAACTAAAGCATGATCCATTAGAATCAAAGGTCAATAATAGAATTATAGTTTTGCAGAAATAAATTCCATTGCACATCATTAATGGAACACGAATTAATACGAAGTGAACACTTGGAAACGGTTGTATTTTGTCCTTTAAAATAATTTATAAGAAAAAATGGAAAGATATGTTACAATATATATGAATTAAAAAGTGTATTAATAGGCATTTTTAAACTTTAACATTCGTTTTAAGAATTGTTAAAATCGAAGGACTGTTATATTTTGCTGCATTTATTACAGAAGTAATGAAATCTTAAGATTCTGAGTTAAAAAAAAACCTAAATATGATTATTTACTGTTAATCTTTTCCTCTTTAATTTTGATCCTACAGAGAATGTTTTCTGAACGCTTTTTTGACCTCTAAATGCACTGCTAGAGCAGCAGGTGTGTGTTAAGATATTTATACTCCAGCAATAACTGAAACCAGACATGGATCTGCACTAATGTATCTATTCTCTCCCCACTCATGTTATTTTCCATGCAACGGTGTCAACTTGTGACGTCCTAATTTCGCTTTTGTTGTCAAGAGGATGCGTGGCCCAGTGCCGGATATGGCGTTCGTTGCATTTTTTTCATGGCTGATATGTTGCATTTATAGGTTAAAGCGCGTATTCATTGCTGTACATTTTAACTGCGATCCAGATAATTATTATACTATCCAGCGAGCTAAGGTAATTGTTGTTAGAATAAAAAGGAAATTAACGGTTTACGCATTGGCAACATTGCTTATTGATACGGAGGAAGCATAATTTTGCAATATGAACCAAGCGAATCGTGCAATAAAACGAAAGGGGAGAAATTGTGGGCGAGCTAAAAGTACGCGCTGACACACCATAACCTGCCTAAATGTACAGAAGTATTTCAAAACTTGGTAAAGTATGAAGCCCAAAGCAGCACTTGAAATATTAAACCTATTAATTTTATTGTACAATAAAGAATTAAGCAAGAATTTAAATGCACTACATTTACTAACGATTTTGGAAACAAATGTCACCTATATATCCTTGTGTAAATTAAAGTGAACAAACACATTATAATATTTTTTAAAATTATTTCCCAAAATTTCAGTATTACTTTTTACTAACCAGTGTTTTTAGTACTTAAAGTGCCCACCCTTGGTCTTAATTACAATTTTCACTCGTTTAGGCATAGGATCAATGAGTTTCTTACATATTTCACTTATTTCTGGGTCATGAAACTTTTATCACAGTACAAATAATCTTTTCTTTGGTGGTGCAGTCCGTTTCCCTCATCTGTTTCTTACAATCGCCCAAAGATTCTCTATATGGTTGAGATCTGGTGAGTTTTCAGGCCTGCCCAAAAACTGAAATCCATTTTTTGCCATGAAGTCTTGAACATTCTTCGATGCATGACATGGCGCAAGGTCTTGCTGGAAAATCGCCTTTTCAATGTTCACTTCCTCTGTTAATTTCTCTCACCGCCACGGGTGGCCGAGGTCGTTAAGGCGCGGATTCGTGAGCGGAGGTCGGGGTTCGAATCCTGCGAGGACCGTTCTCCCTGACTGAGGTTTTCTCCAGGTTTACCTCAGTCCTCATAAATGGCAAATGCCGAGGAGATACCCTAAACTTAGGCCTGGAACGTTTCCTTCCTAAGAAAAAAATTCTTTCCCAATATATCATTTCATTTCATGTATCATCAATGTTCACCACCTGTGGTTCCTCAGTAGTAAAAACGGGCGTCAAACATTCATTCGTTCATTCTGTAAATTCCTCAGTTCTGGAGCGGCTCTTTTCTCTAAAAGTGGGCTGTATTGTCGCTGTTCATCATTCCGTCAATAGGAATCAAACATTTAGTGCATGTGAATGCAAAATAGCTCCAAAACATCTTTTTTGTGGAAACTTTACCGTCTGTTTGATGTACTTCTGTGAGATTTTCTCTTCATCTCTTCTCCTTACATGCCCCAGCACTTCAAAACGACTTTCATCAGAAAATAAGACCTTCTCTACTCTTCTTGTGTCCAGTTGTGATGTTTTCAAATCCATTCCAATCTCTTTTTTTTTTTTTCATAGGACATGTCAAAAACTGTTTTCTGACTGGTTCTCGATCTTTCCTTCCAGCTTCTAGAAGCCGCCTATGCACTGTGGAAACATCGATTTTCACATCTACAACCTCCAAATCTTTTTGCAAATCAAAACTGTTCTTTTCAGAATTAGTTTCGCTGCTTCTGATTAGAAATGCATAATCTTTTCTGGACGTTTTTAGTTTTCTGCCACACTGTCCTTTCCTTTGAGGTGAAATTGAGCCAATCTCAGTTTTTCTTCTAATTATATTATTAACAGCACCCAAACTTACATTCAGCTGCTATCTTTCTCTGAATGATATTACTAAATTCTTGTAGGGATATGACCTTACTTCTCTTCTTAGATATATCCATTATGAATAAAATTATGTTTGCTAAATAAAAAGTTAAAGCAACTAGAAACACAAGGAAATTGCTTAACTTCTAGTACAACCAATAAAGCATTTACTGTAATTAACTATCTCAACAATGGGTATCAATAATGCGGTGTAGAACTGGAAAGAAACAGTTATTAGTTCTGAATAACTTATAAAACTAAATTTACCTGCTTGTTCACATTAATTCGCAAAAGACTATAAATATAACTTCATTTATGTAACTTTTCATAAAATATGCCTCATCATATTGCTGAAAAATTACTTCCTTCTATCTAATATTTCCATTTTTAACGAAAACTCGTAATTACAATCAAGAAAAACATTTTTTCGAATTCAAAATATTGAATAAAAAATTAGACATTTTATTCATATGGATAATATAAAATTAGGTATTTTTCTGCTAAACGCCAGAGCGAAATATTTAATTAACCCTTCACAGGCTGTTGTAATGTCATCGGCTATGTAATTTCAACGTATTGTATAAAAATGCAAACTAGGTCAAGTATCGCAGGCTGTCTGGGTTTACAAATAAATGGCTTGGTAATTTTAGGGAATGGCTACACAACGACCCAATAAACTATGAACCAACTTGCGGTGTTTTGCCTATAAGCGAAAGCGGCGCTCGTTGCCCTTTGCGAATATCGTTGAGTGGTGCTGACAGATCATACAGGTTTCCGTAACTATTTTAAAAGTTCTAATCACCAATTTATAAAAGTAAGAGCTGAAACTGGCCACGTTGTTGTCCATACATTTTCGCATCTGTTTAAAAAACTATCCATCACAATGAGTAATGCTGGCTATTTCCTGGTGGATATTTTGTTTAATTTCTTCCAGAAATTTGGGGTTTTATCTTGTAGAGGCATTTTAAAATTTACCACAGAGGTAGAAGTCGCAAGCGATTATTTATTATTATTTACTAAGAATTTGTGCCTCCCTCGGTCCCCCAACATAGCTCCTAACAAGTCATAAAGCACCTTCATAATTCAGCGAGGTGGATATGGGAGCAAGGGTGACCAGTTTTAGCACCTTCGTATGAAGTTATCAAATAAAACCTTTTACAATAATTGAGAAAACTGTATTACGGAAATCCTCATAAACCTGTCAGAATATTGACGTTACAAGCAATTGGTGTAATATCATTTGTAAAACAAAACACTTTTACTTTTTGTTGGCTTAGTCCATATTGCCAGATGAACTCATGCAAAAGTGGCGATTTGTGCTCTGAGAATGGTTATAAAGGGGATGATATTCCGATTCTGAATTTCTGTTTTCGAGCACATTGGTGATATTGTGGTAAGGGGTGTTACTTATAAGCATTTTTTGTAATAATGTTGTATTTTATTTGAATATCTACAATTTTATTCCAAACATAGATATAATTAGTCAATGTCACAAGCATTGGCGAATATTTGCAAGTACACCGTTCGGTGCGTTAACAGAAAGTACCTATACCCTGGCCGCTGAAATTTTGCACTCGACAATTAGCGTCAGATAATATGTATGGCTATGCTGTGGTTGCGACCTTGCAACAGTCACCACTGTTTAACGACTGGTATTTTAGAGTTTTAAATGTTGCCTCGTAAACTATATAAAGTGCACGTAATAATGAATTACTTCGCTCCAGAATTATTTATAACCGTAATTAACCTACTGCATAATAACGTAAGCATAATAAAGAACAAACTTTCTACTTCGTAGATGCTTGTTTATGATACTAAACATGGAAAATCTTCCAGCCTTTATGATATGCTCCTTTTCTAAGAGCTACTTGCGTCCGTGTAACACCTCGATTCAAAGAATTGGGTATTATTCCTTGAATGACTTTTCAAATGGTCTCTTTGGAACACCTTCTAATACTATAAATTAACCATTTTAATTATTCACAATTACTCGATTCAAACACTGATAGAAATCAGCTGCACGCAAAACCGCCACGGGTGGCCGAGGTCGTTAAGGCGCGAACTCGTGAGCGGGAGGCCTGGGGTTCGAATCCCGCCAGGACCGTCCTTCCTAACTGATTTTTTTTTTTTTCCAGGTTTTCCTCAGTCTTCAAAACTAGCAAATGCCGGGAAGGTACCCTAAACTTAGGCCTGGAACGTTTCCTTCGTTAAAAAAATCCTTTCCCAATATATATAATTTCATTTCATGTTATCAACAGTGTTCACCGCCTGTGGTACCTCAGTAGTAAAACCGGGCGTTAAACACCATTCAAAAAAAAAAAAAAAAAAAAAAAAAGGCTGCACACAAAATAAGAAAAACCGGCAACACAGCAGCTTCTACATCACGATTGGCTGACTGACAATGCTACTTTGTAATTGGTTTAGAAGGTGCAACGGGTAGCATTACTCATTTGTTAATCTGTATGGTTGCCAACTGAAAAGGTAGCTGTCAATTGCAAAGTTTCAGCGGCCGGGATATATAATTAAATATTGGGTTCATGAATATTTATTTGTTGCTAATCATAACACTGCGTTGCTAGGACATGTTTACCGTTTGTCATCTGTCATTCGTTAGTTGAAGCATTGTGCTTGCAAATAAGCATTGAATTTTGCAGATTTGAAGAAAGTTTGCGCTATTTGTGAAGTAAAGGAGATGGAGTGTCAAGTGGAAAAAACAAACAAACAAACAAACAAAACGAACGCTTTCGAAATATTCTTCTTTTGAGTTTAATAGAGGAACAAAGGCAGCGGGGAAAATGCAAGAAATTTTGTCGTTCAAAAGGACCACGATCAGGAAGACCATCGGGCTTTGAAGTAGATCTTTTGAACTCTTTAATCCGTGATTATACACATCAGTCAATGTTAAAGGTTATGTCGGTAACCACAGTACAATATCTTACTGCTTTTAGCATTGAAATAAAAAATGTAATCTTCGTTTTATAGTTAACCAGACACTTTGTATCTAGAGCTAGGAAACTATACTTTTCACAACAAAATTAAACTTCGAAATGCGTTTCTAACTTCTTCACTACAAGCTACACGACGCAACAATGTTAGCAAATGTTCACATTTGAAATAAAATCTCAATCGCAGTCGCTATTAAGACCTCTAATAAATTAGTTCATAAGAATGTAGTCGTGTTTCGTAAAGATAAGTAAAATGAGTTTACTGAAGGGGCTGAAACAAAAGCAGTGTGGTAATAGTAATAGTGCACTAGTTTCATATCAAGATATGATAACGTTGAAATGAAAATGACCTAAATATGAAGAAACAATTGCAGCCGTGGAAAGCGCAGTATGCACCTGTGAAAATTTTGCAATAAATGTTTGAATACACAATTATTGCGTGATGCCTTCATCCAATCACATCCTTCGTACGCCTCCTTGTTGGATCTCAAATTAGTGGAATTATTTTCGTGCTGAGAATCCATGATTCATCCATCATTTATGAAGGTTACGTAGAAAGAAAGATGTGTTCAGAAGCAAAGTGCTGAATGAAAGTTGTATTTACACAAATCAACCACTATCATAAACCAGTGGAGTTGGAGTTTCTAACAAGATATAACATTAAAGAACTGCACATTCTTGCAATATTAACGTTCACTTCTTAAACTACTATTTAATTCTTCCTTGCAATTGTTACCAACACATGCAATAATACGAGAGCTGTAACAAAACACACACTACTATAAATTACACTTCTGATAATAACCGTCCCCATAATGTGTTCGGAAACTGAAATTGAGAACAATTCTTCTCAGATGCTAAAACACCATATTTCTGCAAAAGCTCAATTGAAGATAAAGACTCAGCCTAAACAATAAGACAGCAAAACAACCTTGACATGCAAATTATATAACTGATGACCCTTTGTGTGTGTGTGTTTATTTACGGACGTTCTTTAACATCTCAGGGCATTAAAATCTGGGCGTGAAACGGCCCACAGATTTTGCTCAGAGGCCTCTTTTTCAGGTTTGAATTTCTTTATCGTGCCGTAAATGTACGACCGGGGACCCAAGGTTTTACTTCCCTTCCGAAGCAAGCCTAGGATTTTTACGCCCGAAAAAAACCGCGATCTTGGGTTTTGGTTACCACTGCACCACCAGGACCGACAACCGATGACATGACACCGCCTGTTTGTAACGTAACTATAATGGATAACGTGAGTATGATGGAGGAAATGTGGGTAGGTTATATCTTTTCCTACACTTAAAATTAATGCTAACGCTTGCTTCCCAAGGACAACGTAGCCATTTATTCGTAAACCCCGCCCCCCAAAAAAAAACTTGTGACCTAGTTACATTTTAAATAGTTAAATCTGTAATGTACAAAATTGCGTAACTGATAACAGCAGCACAGACAAATCAAAGGGATATTGGCGTCGAAAACGTGTTGCAACATTGGTTTCGAGAGAAAATTTTCAAGTAATATAGTTTTTTTTTTTAATAACTAAGTTTGCATGCATTTAAGTACAGGCCTTTCTATGAGTTAAGAGTTTTGAACATAGGTGCGATTCCATGTGCAGTTCTGCTGGATTAGGTGGAATTTTTCCTCAACGAAAATAGTACGAAAGCATAAGCTCCATTAAAAAATTCGGCCTTTAATAGAGTGACATTTCAAAGCCCGTAAATATATTTTTAGATTATTTGTTTAGCTAGATGACATAGACTATTTCTGAATATGTTTGTCTTGTATCTGTTTCTTTTTTTAAAACACTTGAATTCACTCTTTAGTATCGCTTAGTTGCTAATTTGAGATTAAAATATCAGTGTCATTGGTAACTAAATATATAAATTTTGAATATGAAAATGAACCTGGGTGGTGGACATATAAGGTCACTTGAAGCTAGGCATAGCGTTTATCAAAGTACTTAGCCACTAAAGCAGCTAGCCTTCAATTACTCGTCCTGATATGATATTGTTTTGCAAAAGATTACAGCGCTTGTTGCTTGCATAAATGTTACAAACAGCTGTATTACTTTAAAACAAATGAGAAATAGCTTGTTAATGTTGAGACTTTTACAACTGCAATAGCTAATTGCTTATCCTATGTTGTTATTACTACATCCCTCGTTTTCATAGCTTAACTCTTTTTGTTTTCTTCAAATGGAATGATAAGATCTAATACCTTTTGTGTAATAAAGAAAACTATTGAGTTCAGCACGAATAAAAACATTCTTTTTCTTCAGCGTGTCAAAAATTAATGTTGATCAGTGTAAGGGAATGAACATGCCATCATAGGATTTTGGAATGTGTGCCTACTTTTGTTTGAACCGGGGAACGTCCGCTGTTGCGTTTTAAGGTTCAGTGCAGGAGAGAGGCACTCGTTACAAGCCAGTGAAAAACTTCACCGTTCCATTGTGTAAGAATTAGGGCAGCTGTGAAGGAAAAGGCACTGTACCGTAAGCATTGTGTACTGAAACAATTTCTCAATTTCCGCGTAATTCACGGACTAGCACCTAAGTAATGGATTCTTGACCTTGCACACTTCATGCTGCCTTACACTGCAGCTCAGGCATTTCCTGCGAATGCGGAAAAGAGAAAATTATTTAGGGAAAAGGTATTTGCAGTGTGTTCCACTTCTGTAGTGTACAGTATCGCTGTGTTACTGTGTGATTAGCATTACACATGCTTGAAGGTTAACACAAACTAATTCAAGAAGTAAGTTATTTGAGTTGTAAGTGGTTTTTCCTCTCTCCCTCTCTCTCTCCCTCCCCCTCCCTCCCTCTCCCTCTCCCTCTCTCAAATAGTGTTTAACGCCTGCTTTCAGTATTGAGACATCACAGGCGATGGGCACTGATGATATATGCGATGAAATAATAAATTGGGAAAGAATTTTTTAAAGTAAGGAAACGTTCCAGCTTTAAGTTAAGGGTTCTTTCCCGGCATTTGCAATTTATGAGGACAAAGAAAAAAATCCTGTCAGAGAGGACGGTCCTGGTGGGAACCAAACTCCAGACCTAGACCATTAGGGAAACATTCTGCTCGTACAGTACGATCAGCGATGCTTTACCCCGCGGCGCGGGGTTTTCCCTATGAGCCAGATCGCACTCGTTTGTCGCGCCGTGGAGGAGATAGATGGCTTGCTTACTTCCTCGCCTTTTTTTTCTTAATGATGTTTAACGCTTTTACTACTGAGGCACTACAGGCGGTGAACACTGGTGATACATGAGATGAAATTATATATATTGGGAAAGAATTTTTAAATTTAGGGCACCTACCCGGCATTTGCCAGTTATCAGGACTGATGAAAACCTGGAAAAAACCTAAGTCAGAGAGGACGGTCCTGGCGGGATTCGAACCCCAGACCTCCCGCTGACGAGTTCGCGCCTTAACGATCTCGGCCACCCGTGGCGGTCTTTCCTGGCCTTGCTGACAGTCGCAGTCTTAGCGCAGCTGTTCCCGGGTGTGTAATGTGTTGTTCGTTTCATAATTCGAAGTACAAAATGCATTGTGTGTCGTGTATTTACAATGGCACTGCTGCCTTTATGTACGATTCATATGAGAACTTTTTTTATCCTATGCCTATCTCCGACCTCTCGGTCATTAAGTCAACGAGCAGCCCAGTAACAAGAAGAACAATAAAAATAGTCACCAAAGACATTGTCAATAATATGCAAAGTTAAGAACAACAGGGCAAATGCTGAGAAGCTCTTCAGTCTGGATTCGCCATGGTCGCAAAGAGGGCATGCATTGTTTGTCAGCCCAATTCTATACAGGTGACTCTGCAAGTAATCATGACCCCTAGCAAGTCTTAGGCTTCATTCACAATGAAAATTAAACGCAAACAGAATAAAATAAGACAATAACACATTTACTTATAGTATGTAGGCATTCACAACGAAAGACGCAAACGTGCTTATTAGTCAATCAAAAATAAGAACAAGCGAAGATCAAGTAACAGCTGATTGAAAGTGGCTGCTTCTGAGCAGAGGACGGTAGCGTTTATACATATGCAAAGTGCAGCAACTAATTTGCTTGGAGTAATATGAGCAAGGATAGCTTTCTTATAATGCAATTAATATTTTGTACATTGACGCCGTTCTGTCTACAGAGTCACTGACCTTCAGCTCTCTCTCTACCATAAATTGCCCTTACACGGAGCATGGAAATCGAGCGCAGCTCTTGCTGCTAGCTGCTGCAAGTCCCGAGCGACAGCGGAAAGAGCCGAACTTCTGTGATAAATGTTGCATTATTATTATTATTATGATTATTATTATTATTATTATTATTATTATTTTAGTTAAACATAGTGCAACCTATGCGTTGTCATCCGTAACTTTTAAATATAACCTGATAGGGGTTTGTTAGGCGGGTAAAATTTTGTAACGGTGGCAAATCTGCTCTTATTGGAGTTTGCAGTTAATTCATATTAACGCTAACCTCATGTAAATCCTAGAAATCATGAACCCAGTGATTTTTCGCAAATATAAATTGATGGGTGCAGGTAAATCACTGTAATGGTGGTCATTCTCCTTTGATTGCAGCAGAAAAAAATCATAAACATCAATTTATAGCGCATTCTGAGCGTGGTGCTATTCGCTTGAAATCCTTATTATCTAACTAATCTGTAGAAGTCACTACCTTCAGCTCTCCGCCGTCGCTCAGTATATGCGTCTTGCAGCGGCAACAGTTGCATTTGATTTCCGTGCTACGTGCATAGATAAATTCTACCATAGACAGAGACAGAGCAGTTATGTTCTGATTGGCTGATTTCTTAAGTATAAGCTAGACGTAGGCGCAAAACCTTAGACCTTGTAAGCTTCTAAGTTTACGTCTCGTTTTATATTTATATAATGTTTATGCGATTCATTGTGATTGGTCCCATTACAATAAATAACATCTAACTTTTACGTTTAAGTTTACGTTAAGTTTAATTTTCATAGTGAATGGGGCTTAAAGGCAGGCCACGCCAACTGACCTAGGCAGAGAACTAGGAATTCTTTCCGATTTATTCAAAAGGGAATTCCACTTTTTCCCAGAAGCTTTCTCTCTATACAGGCTGAAGCGGTTAGGTTTAATAGAGGGGGGAATATGTGACGCTTTATATGCCGCAGGGGCAAAGGAGTCGGTTCTGGTGGTGTAGTGGTTACCATACTTGCCTCCTAAACCCAAGATCGCGGGTTCGAACCCGGCCAGGACCGATGGATTTTTTCGGGCGTAAAAATTGTAAGTATGGCTTCCTTCGGAAGGGAAGTAAAGCCGTGGTCCCGTGTCGTATATTTACGGCACGAAAAAGAACCTCAAGCCTGAAAGAGAGGCCTCTGAGCAAAATTTGTCGGCCGTTTCACACCCTGAGTTGAATGGGACGCTGTTAAAGACCGTGCATAAATGAATCATTCAAAATAAAGGGGGACAAAGGTTGTTTCATTTGGGATCCCCTTTTCGCTAACTCGTCTGCCCGCTCATTTCCATAAATTCCGCAGTGGCTAGGAATCCACTGCAGTGCAATGCCGTTCTTGACGTTCAGCAGCTTATTAATTTTTTTCCATGTAATCCTTGGAGATATCACATTCATTGTGATTTTAAGTTGTTAAGGTCATAATTGCTGTCCAGGAATCAACAAAGAAGACAATGTTTTCCTTATCACACTTCTCTATTTTGTCTAAGACTAAAGAAATAGCGGCTCATTCGCCATCAAAGTTGTTAAAGTATTTCCCAACAGCATATGACAATATAAAGACAGTAGAATAAACTCCAGCTCCAACGTTTTTAATGGCTGGTTCAGCCGAGCATCAGTATAGACATGCAGCCAAGAATCAACTGGGAAACGTTCATGAATAGTAACAAAGGCAGTACATTTCAATTCAAAGTCAAGAGAAATGTTCTTGCTAAAGTTAGAGACAAGGTCCTAATAACCTTCGGCTGGTTTAAAATTTTCCAATTTACATCAGGGATCTGGAAAAGGAAAATGAGTCGAAAGAAAATCAAGGGTATCATGTAGTTCTTTGTGTTTTCAACCTCTTCTCAGCCGGTCAGTAGTGACTCAGAAAATGATCCCTTCTTCTCAAGACTGTTTTGGCAAGATTCAAAGCCATTTTCCATCTACGGTCACACAAGAGCTCCAAACCAGATTGGAGCTCCATAGTGGCTGTTGACAATCTTGTACCGCCAGTAATAAATCTCAGAATACGATTTTGCAAAACATCCAATCTTTTAGAATTTGTCTCGGAAATTGTTATAAGTGCCTCACAACCATACTCTACCGCTGGTCTTACATAGGTCTTATAGGCGGCGCAAAGGATATCCCAGGTTGTACCGGCCAATCGTTTTATAAGTTTAGTCCTGTTTTATCGACGGTCAACAGCCCTTTTAATTGGACCAGTCTAATTTAGTTTTGAATCCAAGTCCAAACCCAAATAGGTAGTGCTTTCGGTTCTTTTTAATAATTGATCCTTGAATCTAAGGTTTATGTCATGGTGTTTAGTGCTAAAAAAAGCTGAAAAGTGGCCTTCTCTGGGTTTACTGTCATCTCATAATCAACTGATCACATTTCAAAAAACAACAATGCTGATTGGAGTGTTTTTTCCATGCATTAAAAATCTCTACCTGTGGTCCAAATTACCAGATTCATCTGCAAAAAACAAAGTCTGAACTCCAGACTCATGGCTGTAAAGAGCATTCACAAAATCATTAATCAGGAGGTTAAACAGCATTGGACTGTAACCGAACCCTGAGGCAGGCCTTGCCTCATTTGCCTATAACCAGAAATGTCGTTATATTAATACGCATATAGAGTTGATCAAGGAATGGCTTAATCTATTTCCATTTATGCTATTTGCTATAAGTTTTGTTAAAATCTTTTTTCCTCCAAAATGTGTCAAAATCTATCTTAAAATCGACAAAAAAAACAGAGATAGTGCTCTGCATTTAGCTGAAAACCATCTTTTATTTCCTATAAAAGACGAACTATCTGTTCAGATGTATTTTTATACTTTCTAAACCTTGGACAAGTTTTTCCTCTTTTCCAGCACAAAATTAAGGCGATTTGAAATCAGTCTTTCAGTTAACTCACACATTTCACTCGTCAGTGATATCTGGCAGTAGATGTTCAGATATTGTGGGTCTTTCCTTAGTTTCAGAATTGGGATAACCTCTGCCTTCCTTCAATTGCTTGGTAAGCCCTTCTTCCAGATAAGGTTTATAAGTTTCAGTAAAATGTTTTTTGTCAAAAACCAGAGATGTATAAGAAACTCAGGCAGTATGCCATCAGGTCCCGGGCTCTCTCCTTTGACAAGGTCATCCAAATCAACGTCCATTTCTATTTCAGTGAAGTCATCATTAAAGAGGGAATTAAACTCCGAAGTCTCGGAGAGCGCCAAAGGGATGAGTTTACTGTTTTTAATTTTATGGCGACGGCGAAAATTTGAAAAATTTGCATAGTGTTTGCAAAAAGCTTCAGCTTTGTTCTTGTCAATGACAAAAGATTTCAATGCAATCCAAACGGATCATTTGCTATTTTATTTTTGGTGGTTGTGCCCTATTACCATCTGCTCTAAAATCCAATTTTTCCAGAACAGCGGTAAGTGGATCACTTGGACCCAATAATGTTTTTTTTCAGGACCGCTTGATATTTTCTGAGAACAACAAAGTCCTCGATCTGGCCAATTCTCCCTGCCTTTTTCTAGTGTCATCTCTTTTCTTCTACAATTCCTGGAGGTTAGAATTCCAAAAGCGAGAATAAAATTTTACTACCCTCTTGTGATACAGATGGAAGCAATCTAAGCAGTGTTCTAGTGAAATCGTCTATAGATCTATCAATGCTTAAATAAAAGAAGGGTCTTTAACAGGTGAGTCTGTAAATTTTACAAAAGTAGTACAATGGACCTTTTTTAGGTTCCATCGCGTACGATAAGACGTGAGCTCTACTGATAGAATTTGATGACCCGCTCCTCCAGGGGCATTCTTTAATTCATGATTGATATCTTTTTCTAAAGCAGGGTGGGAGAGCAACAAATCTGGGTGAGATATTTTCCTCCATACAACAAAAAGGTGGGGTCATTATTCGTGTTATCAATAAATACAACTGGATTAGAGTCTATGGAACTCCTCGATGATGTCTCCCACAATATTATTATTTGTTCAGCCCTATCTACAAGAATGGAGATTAAAATAGCCCAACATGTGGACTTTCTGTTCCAATCATATAAGATTCGGTTTAATTAAAGGAGGGTTATGTAAGGAGGTTACTTTGTAATTAGAAGCACCATAACAAACTGGATCTTCAAGGCCTCTAATTTATCATTTGGAGTAATTAATCTTGTGACAATACATTTGCAGTTAGGGAACTTTTAACATTTATTATACCCGATGCTATTTGTGTTGATCTTTTCTGTAAAAGATCTGATAACCGAAAATTCTGTAAAAGTCAAAGTTATTAGTTGAAGGACCACACTCAACAATGCCCATAATGTTTTACTATAATTAAAAATAAAAACCCTTAACTCATAGAATTTGTCAAAGGTAATACCGCCGGCGTTTCAAAAGGACACGCAATAAAGACGCTGTCTGAGACATATTTTTTTCTTTTATTTAAACAACTACTCATAATTTTACTTGTCTGCTTTCAAGGCGACAAGTTGTCATTCGTTTAGCGTAAACAGGGGGGGGGGGCACCACGTGTAGGCGACTGACATCACCCATGTGTGTTAACTCGGTGATAAAATAATCATAGGACGATTTTTTTTTTCCATACAGTTGTATGATACTTAAATGAATACCGTACTAACTTTTTTTTTTTCCCAGAGAATTAACAGACAGGGAGCTTGATCATGTAATTTTTCCACAGGACTCTTGCCACTGTTCATACTGCGAATAATTCCATGAGAGCAATTCACAAGGTGTTTCCACAACACAAATTATTAGTAGGGATTCGTGGTCCCGTCCCCCGATTTAACAGCCTGCGATTATCTCTAAGGTAAATTGAAAAAATGCGGAACCCGTACATCATACAAAGGAAATGTTCAAGAAACTGAGTTATCAATGAACTACAGCGAGTGATGAATAATTTCCTAAAGAGATGCCAAAAACATATGAAGAATAAAGGCGGGAAATTTCAACACCTCATTTGATAATTTGATAAGTAATGAGCCTCTTAACTTGGTTTGTTTTATTGTTTTGCCTTCTCCCTAATCACCTAGATCCGACTAATGAGCGGCGCGCTGTCCCATAGGCAAAACACTCCGGAGGAAAACAAAATTGATCTCAAGATATTTATCAATCTTGTATTCGTTTGTATTGGTGTTACATTTTTACTTCTTATCTTAGAGATTTTTTCTAATTTTAATAACATAAACCATTACACAATTTTTATCAAAACCGCCAGTAAATATGGAAAAAAAAAAAATAATAAATAATGTATATCGACAACTCAACTTAGCTGTTTCGTATATATACCGCCACGGGTGGCCGAGGTCGTTAAGGCACGGACTCGTGAGTGGGAGGTCTGCGGTTCGAATCCCGCCAGGACCGTCCTCCCTGACTGGGGTTTTTTCCAGGTTTTCCTCAGTCTTCATAACTGGCAAATGCCGGGGAGGTACCTAAACTTAGGCCTGGAACGCTTCCTTCCTTAAAAAAAAAATCCTTTCCTAATTTATCATTTCATCTCATGTATCATCAGTGTCCACCGCCTGTGGTGCCTCAGTAGTAAAAACGGGCGTTAAACACTACTCAAAAAAAAAAAAGTTTCGTATACACAGAATATTTAAGCACATTTTTTGAATTAAAAAATATTATTGCAGTGAAAATACCTAAGAAAAAATAAATAATCGGTACTTTATGTTAGTATAAGGCATTAAAAGCAAACATTAAACTGGGTTCATTTTTTTTAGTAAAAAACGACTTAAATGTAGCATTATTTACAATAAATTAATAATAAAAATTATAAGAGATGAAGTCAAAAAGATTTTACCTGACTATGATCGGGATGTGCTAAAGATCTGTAATTTAGCCCTTTTCCACCTTTTATGGCCAAACACTTATCACATCTGTGAAACAGTCCTATAGTCTTCATACAAGTCTGCAAATTAGAAGACAAGCCAGTTTTCCACTTCAGTAATGACATCGTTTAAATGTCTTCCCTGAAAAATTTCTCCATATTTCAAAACGTAACAAATCTGGAGGTGTCAGATCGTGTGAATACACTGTTTGGGTCAAAGGTTCATTGCCACAACTGCGAACGAAAGTGACGCTTTTATGTAGCTCTGCGAGCAGACGCATTGTCAGCAAGTAGCAATATACATTTTGATGGTACACTTTTTTTTTTTTTTAATTTAATACCACCTTATATAATTTTTGATGTAAATCCCTATAGATGCTTCTGTTATTGTAGACCGTTTTAAGTGATCATTAGGAATGGTAGTTTGGACACCGAATGCTGGAAGTTAACGCATGTTGTTTACATCAAGTCAATACTCCCTTCTGATGACGTCTTTCATTTTCTATACGAGCCTGCAGGTGCTTTCCTTAAATCTGTAGTCGCATCTAGACAATGATTGGATGCCCAGATTTCATTCTTAGTGATCAATCAAAATCTTAAGAGGTCCTAAAACGTGCACATGACTTTGTTGTACCTTAGCAATTTTGCGGGGGAGGGGGTTTGAATAATGAGACATGTTTCCATGTTTTGCTTATATTTTTCAGTCGGAAGCAAATGGATACACTCAGCTTTCATCTAATTATCTATTTTAAAAAAGCCTCATCCTTAAAGTATTAGAGTCAAAATGCTTTATACACATTCCACACTTGCTGTTTTTGGAAAGGTGTCGAGAACCTGGGAAATCACCTTGCAGCCATCTTGCTTTTAGGCACATATGTTTTAGACTCTCTCCCTAATGTTCACTTTCATTGCTAGGAAATTAATATTCACATGCTTATATATTTATCGTTATAAGCAGGGCTGAGAGCACCATGCTTCTCGAGAATTGTATGGAACCTCTTGCTGCTAAAGACTAGCAGCAGAGCGCCGAGCGGCTGGCCAGTCCTGAACGAGCCGAGAGAGCAGAGATAGTGACTTGCACAGTTATAGCAAGATAACAAGGCTTCTCAAGCAGCGGCACGATAGCTCAGGTGGTTAGAGCGCCATCATGCTATTGTTGTAAAGATAGTGGTTTCGAATCCTACCGTACCGATGCTTTTTTTTTTTCTGGATAAAGCAGATTTGCCACAATTACAACGATTTACTCGGTAACATAGAATCACGCACAGAATGGCCTATAAACTGTTGACCAATTTTTTTTTCTTCTGCAATGAAAGACATTTGCCAGCATTGCAGTGATTTACCCGCCCCTATCAATTTATATTTACGAAAAGGAGGCGGGCGTAGGCCGTTAGGCCGTAGCGAACCGCAGCAAACGACTGGGTACACCATTTCAAGGATTTACCCGAGGTTAGCGATAGGGTCAGCGCGTGTGTGAATTAATTGCGAATTGAAATAAGAGCACATTTCACACGGTTACAATATTTCACCCCCCATTACAGTGATTTACCTGCCCCTATCAATTTATATTTACGAAAAGGAGGTGAGCGTAGGCCGTAGGCTTGACCCGCCTAATAACAATGCATTATTAATTAATTTTTCACAGGGCATTAGATAGGTTACATTATTTTTAGCAAACAAAAAATATATTCAACTTGAAACACAAGTGCGTGGAGTGAACTCCGCTGTGTTTGGGATTCCATGATTCCATTCGCAGCAAGAGAGTCCATGTTTCCATTAGTAGCACTAGTGCTTTCAGCCCTGCTTGTAACGTCAAGTTTCTAGCATTACCTGCTCAACCTTTACCACCAAGCCCAGTTTTGAGGCTGTTGATAGACAAGCATCTCTTCAGTTATTCTGTAGCCTTGGGCGACCACATTTAAATTTAGCCACTACCTAATGTGTGGTCTTGAGTGTTAGTGAAAAGTCCCCATGAACTTCCTTCAGCTCATTTGTAACCGGGTGCAGTCCGCTTTTTAAATAAAAAAAACGTTTATCGCTGCACGATATTCATCTTTATCAATTTCTACGAAATGGGTTACACCGATCACTTAAGATAGCTGCCAACAAACTGCCGGCAAGCTCTCGATTACTGCCGTATATAATTATACTTTCCAACGTATTATTGTAATATAGTTTATTGTTCGGTGCTAGCGACTCACTTATGTATATCGTATGTTCGGTAATAGAATTCGGACCATAACTTGTGACGTGAACATACTAAGCTTTCGACCCCGCCGCTCGTCTCTCTTCCAGCAATCAATTAAGTTTTCTTAACAAAAACTACGCTAGCGGCTACGTTGAGATGCTAACACCTGCGTTTCTTTAGTCAACTTTTATCATCAGTGCTCTGAAATTCACATATTTGTAATATAGTGTCTCTCTAGAAAAAGAATGATATCATTTTACCAAAAATTATCAATTTTTGAGCTTATTAAACCAAATTTTTATTATATTTGAAACAGTATCTTTTCACCATTTTGTAAACGCGTTATATTTTCAATACTTTAATATCCATAGCATAATATTTATTCGTTTTTATTGTTAATTTTTAAAACACCTCATAACTGACATTTTTAGTTAAATCTGCACGAGGGTTCAGTTATTTAGATAAATTACACATAATACTCCTCTTTCACATATTACACATATTACACATAATACTCCTCTTTCACATAGAGATGTTAGCTCTACGTAAAGGATGGCTTTATGTGATCTTCTATTATATAATGAGGGGGTGGTTAAATTTGGACTCAAGGGATGTTGCAAGACAATTGAAAATATGTCGGAGCATAAGATGGAAGAAAGTCTCGTATTTATATGTACTTTTTTGTCTGGTTTATAAAAACCATGTCTGGAAACTAATTCAAAATATGAAATCTTATCCGAGTTCTTTTTGGTAGTATTAGAAAAAAATATTAACATAATTTCAAAGGAAAATCCTTCACACCAAAGACTTATCTTTGTCTGTGTAGATTTACGGCACGTAAAACAACCTCCAACCTGAAAGAAAGGCAAATTTATCAGTCTTTTCACGCTCTGAATTGAATGGGACGCCGAAGACCCGAGATGTTAAAGAGCGATCGTAAAAACAAGAGGTTTTCAAGATACAAAAGAATCTCGCGAGTTTTTATAGTGAAACCTTCAATCAAGCAAGTCGTGAATAGCAAATTCATTGCTAATTTTAGACATTGAAACCTGTTTTGATTCAACCTCTAGGAAATAATATAATACTGAATATTTCTATGTCATATTTACTAGCATAATTTGAAATTCCTTTAAGAAATATTTGCACGAATCTTTAATAGTTAAATTTCTGGGCACTTACGGAACAAGATACTATACCACATAGCATGTCATTCATATGGTAGTTTTACCTTTGTTGAATCATGCACTGTGTCCGGCCATGTCCGGCGTTGCTATGGGGCGTGGCAGACCAGAGCTCGCTAGCAAAGCCCAGCAGCTCAGGATGCGATCCGTGGTAGCCCAGAGCTGAGCCCGGTCCGTGATGCTGATCCCACAGCGAAGAGTAGGGCGTAAGATCGCCATAACCCGGTACGCCGATGTCCGCTGTCCCCAGAGGCTGCAACAAATGACAACTTGAAGTCAAAACCATTAGCTTCCTTTAGCTTTATCCTTTGTGGTGTATATTCTGTGGTGTATATATGGTATTAAACATGCGTAGGCACAATATCAATATCAGATCTTAAAACCAAAGGCTGTTGGTGTATCTAATCGGATGGTCCTCAACAAGACAGTTGTTCCACCTGCATAACATTTCTGTGCCGAAGTTTAATGAATGGGTAAACAACTCTTAAAATTGTAGCAGTATTTTAGATCTCGAACCAGAACTTGTTAGCAAAATCTTTGATCTTATAGAAAAGTACAGTAAACAACAAGATGATTGGTTCGTTATTAAAGTGTGGTTCCTTAGTAAGGAAAAGTCGGTCCTGATGATGTAGTGGTAACCATACTTGCCTCCTAAACCCAAGATCGCGGGTTCAAACCCGGCCAGGACCGATGGATTTTTTCCGGTGTAAAAATCCTAAGAATGACTTCCTTTGGAAGGGAAGTAAAGCCGTGGGTCCCCTGTCGTACATTTACGGCACAAAAAAGAACCTCAAGCCTGAAAGAAGAGGTCTCTGAGCAAAATTTGTCGGCCGTTTCACACCCTGATTTGAATGGGACGCTGATGATCTGAGATGTTAAAGAGCGTCTGTAAATAAACCAAATTAACACTAATAACTAATAGTAAGGAAAAACAGATAATGTATCATAAAGTAATCGAATCGATGTCTAAAGGTTGTCAAATGTTGATCAAAGTAAGATATTCACCAAGTTCAAAATTTAAGTGAATCAATTTTAGTATGTCTTATGCTGTAAATAGATTTACTTTCTATGATTTGAATGTTATTGTCAGTTTTAAAATTATTGTACGCAGAAAAAATGGAATAAAGACTTTAAACCGAATGAAATTTGGCAGCAAAGCTTAAAAACAAAGCATAATCACGTTTAACATAAAAGTACTTGAAATAACACAAGTTTGAAGTGTTAAATAATTAAATATACCTTTAATATCGCATCTTTTCCCCGTCACTTAATTTACGCACAATTTTTTTTTGTACCACGTGCCAATGGAGAAAAGGACGTTAAAGAAAAAAAAATCTTTAAAACGTAATTGCATATTTTAAAAATCTGTGATATATTAATATTTAAAATGTAGCTTAATATAAGTATTCCAAATTCAGGCTGGACAAAGGACAGAAGTGACTGAAAATTGAACAAGCCAGTACCCTATATAATTTAGTTGATCTAAGCTTACTAAAAGCAAACATGTATTGAGAACATTAATAGTGAACAAAAGATGTGCCTGGTTAATAATGGTTTCATCCTCTGCCATCTAATGCATAGAAGGCGTTTGCATAAAATTTTACAGTTTGAAGAAATAAAGCAAAACAATTTCACTAGTACGATTTAAAGCACATCTTGATGTTAATTTTTGGGACAGCACTCAAATCCTAGTTAGTTGAAATTACACTTTGGTGTCTTTTCATACCGACAGTGGAATAATCATTATTAAAGTATCAAAACATATCATTATAATAAATACACGGCTTCTCAGAATCGCCGTAGAATTCTTCGGAATAGACAACCCGCATTACGCCTTAAGAGTTGGCTAAAGCAGCAGTTAATGTGACACCCATCAACATCTTGCTGAAAACCTGTTACAGATACTTCATAATTGTTCCCTTTGCTGACATTGCGTAAATATTTTACCCACTGAAGTAACACTAAATTTAGCACGCCAGTATCTCTAACAGCTAACTTTTATGTAACGATTCCCGTAGCATTTATTCGCAGGGTCGAGATGGAGACATGATCGGTAAGTGTTTATGGGTTGGAATATATTTCACTAAGTTTTTCTGTATGATTCAAACGTATATTCTGACAGAATCTGTTTGTCGAACTCGAAACAGTGTGTAACAATAGTCTAGGAGATTTCTGGGCTAAAATTTGTGATTTCAGAAGGGGATTTTGAAAGAAATCGAGAATAAAACTGGAATATATGAACAGGTAAATTTTATTCTCCCAGATTAGAGAGAACTCATTGACAAGGGTATTAAAGTTAAAAATTATCTAAGATTATCTTAATTTGTAAGATGAATGAAAGAGAAGGGGTATGAGGAATGTTATCCAGAGGTCTGCCTTATCTATGGAGAGAAGGAACATGAGATGCATATTATTTTTCAGAGTAAAGGAACGAATAAATGAAGGTTAAGTTTGATAAACAGAAATACTTATTGAGGAATAAATAAGTTATAGTAAGAAAGATTTTTGAAGATCAAACACAGTTATCTAAATTAGGGGGATTTTTATGGAAGGTAAAGTTAAAAGATGTTCTGTGGGAAGAAATAAGAAAGGAAATTAAAATAAGTATATGTATTTTATTAGATTATTAGGCTTTTGTGTATGTGATCATTTAGATATGTTCTATTTAGAGGTGTCGGTCCTGGTAGTGTAGTGGTAACCATACTTGCCTTCTAAACCCAAGGTCGCGGGTTTGAACCCGGCCAGGATCGATGGATTTTTTCGGGCGTAAAAATCGAAGTATGGCTTCCTTCGGAAGGGAAGTAAAGCCGTGGGTTCCGTGTCGTACATTTACGGCACAAAAAAGAACCTCAAGCCTGAAAGAAGAGGCTTCTGAGCAAAATTTGTCGGCCGTTTCACGCCCTGAATAGAATGGGACGCTGATGACCTGAGATGTTAAAGAGCGTCCTTAAATAAAAAAATCAAAAATCTATTTAGAGGTAGCATTTTGAGGGATCTATCTCAAATGAGGAATTTATGGGGACAATTTATGTAGAGTTTGAAATATGTGGTTATTGATGGTTAACAAAGGAGCATCTTGAGATTTGTTAAAATTAGTTTAAAAAATATTAGTACTTATATATGTTTAGGATTTTAATTATAATAATTAATCAGCAAATGCTGTTTTGAATTGGAACAGAATAGGAGCTTAGCAATGATGAGAAAAATAAATCATGGAAAGAGAACACTCTGATGTGAAAAAATTACTTAAATGGTGGATAACCCTCCGTTTTCTGGAATTCCTGTAGGAGACTATTGAACAGAAGACAGAGCTTAGCGAGGATCATAGATATTGTAATTATATTTCATTATTGGAATAAGAATAAATATGTTTAATATAAAATTTAGTAAAGAAACTTATTGTAACACATAAATTGTATTCATGGGGATTACACCTAAGAATGGCCTGGGCCAAACAGGTGAAGACCTCTTGTAGTTATTTTTTGTTTTAGTATTTCAATAATGTAGACTTTAAAGTTAAGATTAGGATGTGACAGTGAAAGGGAAATATATACGTTGAGCTGTATGGGAGATTGTATTTGCACCCAAGGCATTATGAAAGTCTAGTTTCACACCATGTGAGACGAGGCGGGTCGGATTAATGTGACCACTGTGTATAATTAAAATGGAATCCGAACTTAGAGGGCCCCGTTCTTAATCAGTGAGCGTTCATCTAAGACCTGACCCATCTATACATTTATGAAATGCAAAGCTACTACAGAAGGAACACTGTCTCCATCTATAAACACTTTAAATACCACACAAATAAAAAAAATAGTTTGTACATGCCGTGACGGGTGTATTGGTGGAGGCGGCTAGTTCCCAAAGGGGCTGTTCACCGTTAGCCGCCCCCAGCCCATGCACGAAGCTGGACATGACCGTGGGGAACGACGGCGTCCTCCCTTCTCCCGTGCCGCCTCCTCCTCCACGAATATATGTTGCTGGCAGCTCTGCGGTTCTTCAGAAGTCTTCCACGGGTTTCACCAGTTTACTGGCGCCGCTTGAAAAGCCTCGCTTTACACCTCACAGAAGTCACATTTTACGTTAACCTCGAGATTAGACACTGTCCTCGGTTGCGGCAAGAGAAAATCGCCGACTTATACACCGCCGTGGACAAGAAGGGGTGCATTGAAACTGACCACGCCTACAAACTTGGAATATGCATCTAGCCGTTCACTCGATGTCCATTGGATCATCCCTCGAGTTTGCGCGGCGACGCACCCAACCCCATAGTTCGCCCAGGCGTCGTCATGGAAACGCCCCCATGTTGTTAAAGAGAGGGGTGCAGAAATTGATTTGTAATCGTTTAATATTTCTGTTACATATCCAATTATTAAACAATGAAGACTGGATTAAACTGTCCAAAAATCGACCACGGAAAACTAAATCGATTTCGTGTGAGAATAATGAGGTTTTTGAAGCATTGACGTTTCCTTTCGTATTCTAAATTTCGGTATAAGGTATGAATGTTCGTAAGAAAGGCCCTTCAAAATGAAACGATGTCCTGTATAACACTGAAGCAAAATGGAATCTATAAATGTAGATTTCACGCAGTTTGGTTATTTGATTCGAAAACTATTTTAAACAGCAATAATAATAATAATAATAATAATAATAATAATAATAATAATAATAATAATAATAATAATAATAATAATAATAAAACGTATCATTAAGGCAGAAATTGTTTTGAGGGGGGCCGAGTAAAGATTTTTTTTGGGGGGGGGTTAAATAGTGCTTAGCACCGTTTTTACTGCTGAGGCGTCACAGGCAGTGGACACTGGTGATACATGAAATGATAATTTTCAAGAGTGATTTCAACTATGTCCTATACACGGCTAATGTGACAGAACAATTTCTATATGATTTAAAGCTTTTGCAACGTTGTTTATTTAATAAGACTCCTTGGAGCAACCGTGTCAGATTAATGTATAAGGGCTGTTCAATAAAAAACGATAATAACTTTTGCATAATTTCTGGCGCTAAAATTTAGCTGAAAATATATTGTTTTCATTCGTAATATACACGTGATACTAGTTTCATTGTTGTTGCTGCTGGTCTGCAAGTTGGTACAAGTTCAGTTCCCCCTACAACAAAATGAACAGTACGCTACTCTGAAATTCTGATTTCGTCTCAAAAAATCTTCAACAGGGGTCTATGCATTGTTACAGGTCTTTGGAGGGTTTGTTTTCCCTACAGCACAGTCCGAAGGTGGTTTAAAATGTTTAAAAACAGGGAAGCAAACAATTTCAAAGGAAGGTCAATCCGCTGGTTCATTCTGTGCTCTAACAGAAGAAAACAACAACGCTGCTGCTATTATTGTTAGGGAGAGAATCGTCGAATCATCTTAAGAACACTTTTTGAAATTCTGAAAATTTCATTGTATGCCACCCGCACATTGGTAATTGAAAAGTTGTACATGAAACGTCTGTGCACGAATGGGGTTGCAAGATTCTGGATTCCCGAACAAAAGGATGTTCGCTTAAGATTTGCATGCAGTTTAAAGATACGGAATTTCTTTCAAAGATAAATCACTGCTACATCATTTCGATTATGAGAGCAAACATCAAAGCTCTGCGTGGAAATCTCCATCATAAAAGGGGGGGGGGACCAGTGACTGCTTCTGTTAGGAATGTTTGGTCATTTATTTTTCGATATTCCAGGAATGTTACCAGCAAGTCATATCTATGGGTGCAGTTGTAACTGGGCAATACTACTGACGTCTTGAAAACTCTAAGGCCATATCACTCAAAAGGCCACATCTCCGTGCTACAAATTGAATACTGCACCACGATAATGCACGACCGTACATTGAAAATGTTGTTTCAGAATATGTCGCAAAAATCTACGTGAAATGGCTTCCTCGTCCTCCTTATAGTCCAGATTTAGCCCTGTGTGACTTTTCCCTTTTCCCAAAATTGAAGAAACGTCTTCGTGTAGGAAGGATTTTCCGTCATCATAAGCAGGCTGCGAAAGCGATTCTTGAAGACCTATAAAAATGGTTTCCAGCATGTCTTTGAAGACTAGCAGAAACGCTGGGAAAGGTGCATTGCATCCAACGGGCATTGGTTTGATATCAAAATTGTGAGGATGAGGAAAAGTATGTTGTCAAAAAAATTCTGGCAATACTTTATTGAACACCCTTAGGAAATCGAGCTTTCCGTCATCCTGAACTCTGTGGACTGCATTAGGAGGTTCTATGTGTGAGCAAATACAGAGGGTGCCAAAAATGTATACACACTTCAAGCAAAGAAAAAACTGCGTTAACATAACAAAACTGAATTCCCACAAACAGAAAATGATGTGCACTAATCATCTTAGACTTTTACAGTTACAACAACAGATGCTAAAAATGCCCATCATCGGCGTCGATACACTTCTGAGTACATTGAACTACTGATTGAGCAACGTTTGCGAAAGTGTCATCAGCGACAGCGGCACATGCCGTTTCAATTTCTTCCCTAAGTGCTGCCAGTGTAGCTGGTTTTCTACGGTATACAACATCCTTAAGAGTTCCCCATAGATAGAAGTCCATCGGAGTTAGATCCGGAGAACGGGGTGGAAGCTCAATCGGACCTCTTTGTCATATCCAGTGTCTTGGACCCAGTACACGGGGATTTTGTTGCTGTAGGTCTCCCAGATCTTCCCTTGTAAACATCGCATACGGTACCAAGAGTCTCATATTTATCTCGAATGCGTGCAATTATTACTTCGTTGCCTTTGAATTTCAACTACATTCTCGGTTTTCCAATACCACTTCAAAATTGCTTTCCGCTGTTCAAACGATAATGTTGGCTCCATTTTGTTGTAGCAACGCTAGCATAACGTAATGCGAGTTACATCTATTTTTTGTTATTATACCATTTTAATATCAACATAAACGATAAGAATTGGCGACTAGTCCCAGTACTTGATTTATTAACTGTAGACAGATAATTAGATCACGTTCAGGTGATGTATCTGGAGAGATGGCGATGAATAAAAGCATTGTCAATTGGACGAAAAGACTGTCATTTTCGGAAGAAGATGGAAGCACTGATCATCCCCCTGCAATAATGGAAACTGCCGTCATTCTTATTCAAAACGGCCGAATAACAACCACCAAACTACTCGAATTTCAACTTTATATTTATGTCAGCAGCATCAGCACAATTATCCAGGAGTTAAGAAATTCAGAGATTTTTTAAATGGATTCCCCAAAACTCACTTGCCAATAGCAAGCAACAAAGAGCTGTCATCTGTAAGAGTTACGCTCATTACGAAACTCGAAACTGAAGTTGACGATTTCTTGTCCAACATTGTAACGGGAGATGAAACATGGGTTTATCACTTCGAGCATGAGACAAAGCACAATCCATAGTGTGATATCACTATACCTGCTTGGGAGAGAAACAGTTTAAATACAATAATTTTAGCCCTTAAAGTCAAGTCATAACCACATTCTTCTGAGACACTGAAGGGATTATTTTGAACGATGTATTGCCCCATGAAGAAACAGCGAACTCCGAAATACAGAGCCTTTATTTGGACGCGTGGCTGGCTTAATGGTGTTGCCTACCCTGTTTCTAGCCTCTGCCCCCCCCCCCAATGTCCCTCAGTGTGTTAGTGCCATTATAATTAAAAAATACCCATATACATTAGCACACAGAATCTTCATGTATGATTCCTATGTGGCAACAAACTCGTGTAGAGAAGTGAGAAGGTGGTTTATAGACAGATTCCCTGCTGTTCATGTGCTTCACAGAAAAGCGTTTTGCAATATTGTGAATAGATTTAGGGGAAACGGCGTCTGTTCTTGATAAGAAACTGAAAGTAAAATGCCTGGTTCTTATAGAGGAAAAATCCGACGTCGCAGAAAAGTTAAAACGTAGCGCGAAGAAATATCTGTAAAAGATCACACAGGAATCGGTAATTTCACAAAACTCGGCTTGAAATGCTACTAAACTTTTAAAATTAAAACCCTGTAAGATTAATAGTTCAGAAATTGCAATCATGCAATAATATGAGTAATTTAATTTCTGTAATTGGGTGTTGGATAATGTTAATGTTCGCTGTATGGGACCCCCCCCCCCCCAGACGAAGCATATGGTTTATTTACATGGCTATGTGGTGACACAAAACAGTAGATACTGGAGTGCAGAAAAACTCCTAACTCGACCTTATACACGAAATGCCATTGTATGACCAAAAATTGGTGTTTGGCGTGCTGTAGAAACCTATACGACTGAATCTAAGGGGCTATGAATATCTGACTCCGCCGGCAAGCAGCGTGCTTCCCGGTGCCAAGTAAGTCCCCGTTAAGCCGGCCACGCGTCCAAACGAGGGCTCTGTATATGTCATTACTACAGTTGCGCTCGACGGTTTGGTAGTTTTGGTAGAGTACATAAATGACGTAGTAAATGGCATAATTGGTAGTATTGGAAGGAAAAAAAATATAAATATATTTGCACTTTTTAATTTCTACCGGTTGAATAGTTTTGGTAGAATATAGAGATGGATTGGTAAATAGTATAATTACTGGTAAAATTGGTAGTATGTTAGGAAAATGAACTTAATTCAAAGTCATCGGAAAATTTTCCTGATTTCTGCAGAAATTCCGAGGCCATATATTTGATAGACTGTGCATTTAAGATGATTAGCCATAGGCATTATGATGTATGGATTTGCATTATCTTGCCGTCGGTGGTCTTTGTGTTGTATAACTCGCACATTTGCGAATGATGACTGCAACAGGCTGAACATACCGTACTAGGGTTGTGAGTGCATTTTACTTTACCAATTCTGCTAAGAAAAATACGGTACTCTGCGGTATACTACGGTCGCTTTACAACTCTAGTCAAAGCTCTTCGAGCAACTCCTGTGCATCGTCCTCACAAAAACCTGACAGTGAAAAATCCTTGGAATATCCTTCCTCACCCACCCTACAGCCCGGATCTTGCCTCTTATGGTATTCATCTCTTCTATCCTCTAAAAGGCGCAATCCGTAGGAATAGTTGTGACTATAATGAGGTATTTATAGCCCCAATACGAAGATTGTTGAGAGACAAGACCTATATAATGGTGCAAGATAACATACAGGTCCTGGCATTTAGGTGTTGCAAAGTCGTAGATATGCAAGGAGATTGTATTGAAAAATAACATTGTATAGTTAAAGAGCTGAACAATCCAGTGTATCTGAAACTGAAATAAAACAAACCCTGACGGAGAAAAAGAAATGTTTTGCATTACTTATTAACACCCTGCATAGAACTACCTACCAAAAGGTTTTAAGCAAAGTTACTCATCTCTTCACTCAATACATAAAAACTAAACTTCAGTATTTTAATTTTCTTTCATTATTTCAAAATATTTTTCAAAGCCTCCTTTTTATTTGGAAAAGAAAGTTCATATTCTTTGTGTAAGTTATATAACCACCCTTTATATAAGCGCCTGCAGTTCTCTCAACTTCTGCCCATTAGTTGGTAGAAGGTCACAAAGTGAACCGGCCTGTTTTGGATGAGAAAAGCAGTTCACTATAATTTAGACCAATTTATCACTCCACACTGTAAGTAATCTAAAAGTGATATTCTTTCTGAATATGTTTTGTAATAATTTTCTGTTAGTACTATGAAAATAGCATTTGTTTTTCTGGTAAATGTGTTTTGTTTGTATTTATTATTGCTTAGTATGTTACCAAAATGTATTTCAATCATATTTGTGATGATTTTGGAACCTGAGTATGCCTTCAGTTCTGTCAGCCAGATGTTTTGACAAATATTTAATTATCACTTGTCTACACAGTTTTTGTCTGTTTTGTTTCTTCGGGCTACAGTTTTTCAGATTTTTTTTTTATTTGTTTTATTTACGGACGCTCTTTAACATTTCATATCGTCAGCGCCCCATTCTATTCAGGGCGTGAAACAGCCGACAAATTTTGCTCAGAGGCCTCTTCTTTCAGGCTGGAGGTTCTTTTTCGTGCCGTAAATGTACGACACGGGACCCACGGCTTTACTTCCCTTCCGAAGGAAGCCATACTTAGGATTTTTACGCCCGAAAAAACCCGCGATCTTGGGTTTAGGAGGTTACCACCACACCACCAGGGCCGACACAGTTGTTCAGAAATCGGTTTTATAGAAAATAAGTTTTATTATTTATTTATTGAGTAGATACATAAAATAAATATTCTGAGAGACTTAAATAAATGGCTCACAATGGTGTACTGTGTTGGTACAGTATGGCTAAATCAGAGCATTGGACCAGAAAAAATTGGCCAAAAAAGGAGCAATTTAGTTCCTGGAGGAAAAAATGTGAAGTATGAACAATTGTTTTCTCCTTCTAATGTCCTCCCACCACTCCATATTAAGTTAGGCCTGATGAAACAAATTGTTACCGCTCTGAAAAAGAAAAGTGATTGTTTCAACTTTCTTGTTACAAAGTTCCCACAGGAAACTGAAGCTAAGATAGCAGCAGGTGTTTTCGATGTACCTCAGATTCGTGAGCTTATGCAGGATGAGACCTTTCCTCAGTCGATTTCCGAGTTAGAGAAGTCGGCATGGTTGACATACAAAAAAGTGACAGAAAATTTTCTTGGTAGCAAGAAATCTGAGAACTATAAAAATTGTGGAGGAAATTCTAGAACTCTAGGGTATAGAATGAGTGTTGAAGCACATTTTCTCGAAAGCGATATTGATTACTTCCCTGCGAATCTTGGTGCAAAGAGTGAAGAACAAGGTGAGCGGTTTTATATAGAAATTGAAACAATTGAAACCCCGCTATCAGGGCCATTGGGATGTGTCAATGATGGCTGATTAATGTTGGAGTTTGAAAAGGGACACTAGTGAAAGACACATCAGAACTTGGAGAAAAATTAAGTTTTCTTCTCCCTAATAGTGAAGAAAGTTTGAAAATTCATAATTATTATTGACACATAGCTGTATTTTTTCAATATATTCATTAATATTTAAGTTTAAACGAAACCTACTAAAACAGTTTTGTCTTAGTTATATGTCTTAAAACTTATAATATTTCATAAAAAAAATTAAGTACATTATTACAATTGATGTGATTTTGTTTAAAAACCTATCCCGATAGAGTAAAACTGAAAACATATCTGAATACAGGGCATTCATATTGCATATCAAAAATAAAAATAGCAAGAAACTCTCTCTCTCTCTCTCTCTCTCTCTCTCTCTCTCTCTCTCTTGCGGGGGGGGGGGGCAGAACGGAGTTGGTTACCAAACTTTCTCTCAATTTTGTATTGATTTTGGAACTTATCTGTCCGATATTTTGAAAAGTATTTAATTATAAATGTCTGTCGAAAAATATTTGCATTAAATACTCAGTTGGTGCTCCTCGAAGGGTGAATATTTTCAATGGTTCTTTGATCCAGCAGTTCCAGCTGTAAAATCATTGAAAACATTATAGATGATGACTACAATGTATACATATAAAATGAAATAATCGTTTTTATTTAGTATAATATTACATTCAGAATTGTTTTTTTCTTAGTAATTTATTTTGTGCATTTTACGGTATAGATTAGTTTCCAAAGTGCTTAAAAACTCAGTTTCTTAGGACAAGACGTACAAGCTGAGAAAATCTTATATATTGAATGGAAATTGGTTAACAAAGTTGAAACATCCAATATCGAAATAGTGTTATTTGAAAGAAAATAAATTATCAAATAATGTATAAACTATTATTTTTACCGCAAATTCTGTTCTGTTGCCCCTGAAAATAATAATAATAATAATAATAATAATAATAATAATAATAATAATAAATCCGAAGAGAAACCAACATACTTCAATATAGCGATTGGGCATTGGCCGGGACGGAGGAAAATACTTTGGCATGCTCACTGCAGCCGTTTGTGCAAGACGCCCCTGATGTGACACCCCCAAGAGGAAGGAATGAGATAGGGAGATACTAGCGGCCAGGATCCATGGTACCGACTGCGTTTGCGGTGGAGTCCCTCAGAAGGTTCGCTTCTATTCCGGACGCCGGGGCCCTTTACAATATGAAAATGCATTTTGATCCTATAATCGTGGTTTGGATTGGGATAGATTGTTAGGGACGGAATAGGATATTTCAGCATTGTTCAACGGCTGGCGTTTGTGCCTATACCCAAGTGGGAGCATCTCCAAGAGGAAGGGATAAGGTAAGTTGATCACCAGGTGGCTAGAATCTAATTTCTGGTTTAACATTTTCTTTTAATTCTTCTACTTTATGGTGGTTTATTCTATACACTTTATTTTTCAGCTTCGCTCATAAGTAAAAAGTACACATGTCGGTCATTCCTGTATCTTTCTACGTTTACGATTTTCAACAAAAATAAATTGGGCCTTATTATTTTATTTTTATTGCTTTTCTTGTAATATAGGGGGTATCTGTATTCCCAATACCTGTTATTTTGCGTCAAACGTAACCACGAAAATGGCACCATGCTTCATCAATAATATAAATGACTTTAACATTAACGTTCGTAACCTCCAATTACAGAAATTTACCCGAATTTTAGGATCGCCTGCCTGCAATTCGTGGACAACACTTAAAAACTGACTTAATTTCGGACTGTGGCTTTGTAGTTGTAGATGGACAACAATTCAAATATCCTATCATAAGGTACGTGCTTATTTTCATTGTAACTGTGAGAACTTGAATAAGTTATGCGGATATTGCATTCAGTTACCGCTTCGACTACCGACCCGCCAACAACAGCATGAAAAACCTGGTACATTACTATGTAACCATACACGGACTATTGCAAAATGTGTTGAATCCCCTACATAAATTGAGATTTGTTTCTCAGATATTCTTCTTTGTCTAAAAACGCATGATCACACCGGACAGTTCACCAATCTGTGTAGCAATGATTAAAAAACCGGTCTATGTAAAAGTATTTTCTCTTTTTTCGCTCCCACAGTTCAAAAACTTGTTTCAGTGCAGGTGGGCTTTATACATTTTAATCGTCATTGTTTGGTGAACTATTTAGAACGCAAGAGCATTTGTTTTAAGTAACTATTTTAAGTTAAGGGTATTGTCAGTGATTTTACTTACCTGAATGCATATTGCTGTATTGACAGCTAGAGGAATTGGCCTTACAATAGGCTCTGGCCAAGGGCAAGCAGCGTATCATTCACTCATTCAGTCCGCTTAAGGAACTGGACACCGCTGTGACGACGCCTGTCATAGTGCTGGCTGCAACTGGCTTTTTAATAAGGGGGCGAGGATCCCCGGCATATGGAAGCCGTTAGTTCCGGTACGCATTAAACGCTAATTATGGAAATCTCGGGTCCCTTGCTTTATTACGGACACAAGGGGATGATATGGGAGGGCTCACACAATAGAATGGGGGTTGGCTCGCACGTTCAGAGTTAATTAATTGTGGGGAGAAGTCGACACTTGAGAGTCAAATATTTGTGTCAGTTTGCTTTGACATCTACTTGGGGTGGGAAGGGAATGAACAAAAGTTAACATTTGCAAGGTGTAAGGCTCAGCGGGTTGCAGCTTGCAAGGAGATTCAGCATGCACTTGGCATTAAGACAGCGGTAACATTGTCAGAGAACCTGGTATATTTGCTCTTCAGAGTTAAACAATTGAAGTTCTGCAAAGAAATTAGTAATATATGACATGTGGATTTCAGTACGCCAGGGAAAGTGCTGGACACCTAGCTGTATAAAAGATATACAGAAAAAACGTTGGAAGCTTGGAGGGGAAAAAAATAATAAAGCTGTAGAAATTACCATTATTGACCATAAATAGTCAATTTACTGATGAAAAGTTAATTTAATTCAGGTATATGAAGATAAAGCATCCCTACCATAGAAGGTTTACACAGATGTACAAAATGAGATCTTAATGCGCGCGCGCGCACACACACACAAATAAAACTACGGGCTTAAGCTATAACATAGTTGGTTTTACCTTATAGAAGAGGCTGGAATTTTATTCCTTCTTCAGCTAAAAGTAATGTATTAGAAAACACAATCTGATTGACTCAATTAAATTCGGCTACCGCAATGTTTCTGATTTCATTGCTACCGCAACGTTTAAAGAGTCGACAAACCGTCCAAGATTTAAAAAGCAGCGAATGAACAGGCTTTTGCGTAAGAATCGTTTTAGAAGCAAATCTGAAAGACCTTCTGTAAAGCCCCGTAGCCAATAAGAGTAGGTGAGTCGAGGAAAAGTTCCCGAAACTTCTATTACGAAAATTTTAAAGATTACTGTGGCGTTTCAACTGCTAGAAATTAAAGATAGTATAAAGAGACAATTTGAGATCTCGGAGACACACTGGAAGTTTGGAGTTAGGGGAAGTAAGACGTAATTTGAGTTTAGATTCAGAGGAAGCAAGATGCTTCATTTTCAAGTATAAATGCTAAGTCTGTGTAACCTACTGCCTGAATAGTTGCAACTTTCAGTGAGTGTTAAAGATAAATTGTAGTGTTTGAGTTAACTTTCGTATATAGAAAACAATATTAATGAGAGTATGTTTTAGACAAAGGTCATACGCAAGAGTAGAGAATTTAAAGTACAAGAGCTCAAATGACGTTCAATTTTGCGGTTACGAATGTCTGACATAGTTGCAATATATATAAATTAAAAATAATGTAACACTATTAACAATGTAACTAAAATAACAATAATTATAAAAGCAGAAAAGAATAAAACACTTAGAAAAACTCAGATTTGTAATCGCTATATTTAACTGCTTCAGTTCTTCTATAGAAAGAAGACAAGTGAAGGTGGTAAAAATAAATATTGAATATCGAAGGTAACGTTACAAGAAGACAAGTGAAGGTGGTAAAAATAAATATTGAATATCGAAGGTAACGTTACAAGAAGACAAGTGAAGGTGGTAAAAATAAATATTGAATATCGAAGGTAAGTTACATCGATACTCAATATTTATTTTTAACGCCTTCACTTGTCTTTTTGCCAAGAAGAACTCGAGCAGTTCGAAATATAACGATTACAAATCTATGATGTTTTCTGTGTTTTTATCATTTACTTCTTTGCTAGTTATATGTAAAATGACTTTTATATTGGTGTGAACAATTCAGTTGCTAAGATAAATGTGAGGTAACAATCTGACGTTCTCCTTCTTATTAACATGCGGTAATGCACGTAGTCAGTGAGGAATTGATCAAGAATAAACTGTGGTTACAATTTAATTCATGAGGCGTCTTCTATCATACCAGCCATGTTCTCCCTTCTTCCCCTTGATATAAATACCAGAAAATCCAGCACATCTACATGGAAAGGTAGCTAGCTATTCCTACTTGTAACTAGGAATAACTAAGTATGAGCTAGAGCCGAGGCTTCTTCAAGACTATAATCGTCGGTGCAGGGGAGAAAACGCAGCAGCTGGCCCATGCATTAGCGGCCCGCATTACTTAATCCGTTCCCATTTAATTAATTCAAATGCCAATTCATCAAAAGCAATCCCATTTAAATAATTAATTGGCCATGAAATCCACAAACAAACCACCTTGCCAAATTTTGTTACAGAGGTTATCACTGCTTCCAAACTGAATTCTGCTCAACAGGGCGCTACTCCTTTGACAAAAGCTACGATCGTCAAAGAGCGTTGGCTTCGATCTTGAACGATCATAAACAGTACTGGTTTCAGGGTAGCGTTGGATGGGGCGGAACATAAACACCCTACTGATTCTAGCTGCTTAAAAATGTTGAAAATCTCGCTTGGTGATTTTTCAACCTTATAAAGTGCTATCACAGTAACATTTTCGTAATTTTCTCATTCCTTGATTAAACTTTCAAATACTATACTCTTCCTGCTGCACCTGAACTCAACAATGAGGGTGATAGTACCTGACAGCAAAATTGTTATCTGAGGACAACACTTGGTACAGCTCCTTTCAAAAGTTTATCAACAGTATTTACGTAAACTAGGTGTAAAATTTGTATTAGAAATCTAAGTGACAATAGTCACTTAGACTATTTCTTTCGCTCGGGGATCTGCCACTCAGTTTATATAGCTACTACATACAAATGCTCTGCTTAGATTAGTACCTTCAGCAGAGAGTTTCACTTGCAACCTCACTCCTGCTACAATTACCTGCAACTCTTTCAACATTCAAACATTTTATTACAATTTTATCTCATATTTGACACTGGCCATTAATTCTGCTACCATTCTCACAATGTCATCAAACGATCGAGAAATGATGACAGTATGACCTTTGCGACTCATTGCATTCAAGAAGTTCTGGCAATTCTCTGCGAAGAGTTTGCTCTCAAAGTTGTGCGTATGGGGTGGTCGGAGTACCAGGGGTGGCGAGGAACTCGTAACTGCAAGCTGTTGCCATCCATGTACTAACGCGGATCAATGCTGCACAGTTTGCAGAACCAACTCATGCTGCTGGGCTTCATGCGTAGCATACACGCCATAGCATTTCGACGCTTGCACAGAAATTTGGGCAGCACTAAGTTAAAATATCATTCTCTAAATATACGAGTATACTTAGAGAGCTTGTGTGTGTTAGAGACCTAACGGAGAAATAAACTGAGGTTGTGCATGGGCTTTTTATTCTCTCCCCACTTCTCTCGTATAAGTTCCATTTCGTTCACCTGAACACAGATGTGGATGCCTGGAGATTACTCTTTAATTTTGTTACTTTCTATACAGTTCTGTTAGCGATCCAACAGCGCATAAAATCTCTTGGGAATGTATTTTATATTTCTGAAATGAGAACCAACTATGCAGCATCCCATTTGACCCTTTATTTGATACAAAGTAATGATTGCGTAGCGCATTATAAGCAACCGCAATGAATAGCAAAGATGCGTTAGCACTTTTAAACTTAAGCTCTCAGTTTGCTGTTCGGTCTGATCGGAAAATTTTAATGCAAAAGACATTGCTATAATGAAAACATTTGCAGCTTCAAAATCTTTAGTTATCTATAATGACTCATATTATATCTTTGCTTCAGGTGATAACTATACTTGGCTCAACATTACAGCATATTCATGTCTTAACCCAGTCGAGAAGTCGCATTTAGCTGAAACAACAGTTATATTTGTTCAATGTTCTATACATTTCGACGAGACATTACTTTAACTCGTTGCTTGCACATGACAGCAACGAAATAGCAGATTTTTATCAACAAATGCAATGTGTTTGGAAAGAAACGGTCTACAGGGTGATTCTCATACAACCGAACCCAAAGTTTTGCGAATAACGAATAAATTAATTCGTTAATTGGAATAATTAACGAGTATTAAAAAGTGTAAGTCTTATTTTGGTTCATGTGAGACAGCTGCATACCTAAGCAGAAATATTCTTGTAAAATGAAAATTGTTAATGTCTGCAATTTTTTGTCTTAGAGAATATAAAACTTGCACTATTGTTTGGATGCATGTGTCCTATTTCTGTGATATTTTTAAAACGATTTGATTTAGAAAGGAAGAAGGTATGTGGCATTTTATTTTTCAATGCCTATGATAAATATCGAGGGTGCCAAAAAAATGTATACACACTTTCACAGTAGAGATTTACTTAATACATTTCAAAATAGTATGCCTGTAAACAGATATAGCGTTGCTACGTGACAGGTAAATCAACAATGAACAAATGAAGCCAAGATTATCGTATGATGTTCTGTAAACAGATGTGACTCGCATTACGTTATGCTAGCGTTGCTAAAACAAAATGGAGACAACATTGTCGTTTGAACAGCGAAAATCAATTTTGAAGGGTATTGGAAAACCTGAATGTTGTTGAAGTTCAAAGGTAATGGAGACGCGCGTACAGAACAGAACCGCCAACGCGAGTAACAATTCCACGCATTTGAAACAAATCTGACACTCGTGGTACCGTATGCGATGTTCACAAGGGCAGATCTGGGAGACCTCGAACAACAAGCCCCGCGCAATGAATCTAAGGCACTATCCTAGGCATTATCCAAGGGACTGGATAGGATAAAAAGGTCCAATTGAGTTTCCACCGCGTTCTCCGGATCTAACTCCGCTGGACTTCTATCTTTGGGGAACTCTTAAGGATGTTGTATACCGTAAAAAACCAGCTACACTGGCAACACTTCGGGAAGAAATTGAAACCGCATGTGCTGCAATCGCTGTTCGCAAACGTTGCTCAATCAGTAGTTCAACGTACTCACGAGTGTATTGACGCCGATTGTGGGCATTTTGAGTAACTGCTGTAACTGTAAAAGTCTAAGATGATTAGTGCTCATCATTTTCTGTTTGTGTGAATTCAGTTTTGTTATGTTAACACCGTTTTTTCTTTGCTTGAAGTTTGTATACATGTTTGGCACTTTCTGTATACGCCTTTTACTCAGCATATACTTGAAGAAATGCACACAGACATGTACTACCTGAGAGGTTGTTGATTTGGTTTATTTAGGGACGCCCTTTAACATCTCAGGTCATCAGCGTTCCATTCAATTCAGGGCCTGAAATGGCCGATCAATTTTGCTCAGAGGCCTCTTTTTTTAGGATTGAGGTTCTTTTTCGTGCCGTAAATGTACGACACGGGACCCACGGCTTTAATTTCCCTTCCGAAGGAAGCTATACTTAGGGTGTAATACAAAAATAAATACACAAAAAATTACACAACATTTATCAAACATCTTCTAAGTTTCTGCAAAAATTTATTACAATAATTCTGTGCTAGTTTCTGAGAAAAACATGCACACATTTTGAAAATTGAATAGCTTAGAAAATTTGAAAAGAAAATATTATTTTATGGGCATAACTCGCCCAAAAGCTATGTTCTACATCTTTTTCATAATCGCAATTTTTGTCATATATCAATAAAATTTGCACTATTATTTGGATTTATATGTTCTATTTTATGATTTTAAAAGTGATTTGGTTAAATTTCGAGAATCTCACCGTCTTATATTTTAAAAGGCATAATGTTTCTAAAGATTTCACAGCCGGCATTCATATTGTCAAATTTTAAAAGGACCAGAAAAAAACTGTACTGTCCTGGTTAATAATGACAAAATATTTTAAAGTTTGAAGATAACTGAATGGCCTTGAAATGTACTTATATATAAATAATAAATTGGGAAATACGGTAGCAGGTATTGAGCATTTTTCTGTACGAATTCATTTTCTGATATCGAAGGAGTTTTTGCATCCATAAGCAAAACTTCTACAAAGGAAAATAGACTAGCAAATAAGTTACTGGCAGGCCAAATACATTTGCGTAAAGAATCACAACGCGCACATAATCTTACGCTTGCTTCTTGAAGTGTTTAACTACGGAGGTATCACAGGCGGTGAACACGATGATGCACGAGATGAAATGATAAATTGGGAAAGGAATTTTGGAAAGGAAGTGTTCCAGGCTTAAGTTTAGGGGTAACTCCCGGATTAGGACTGAAGAAAAACTAAAAAAGATTTTAGTTTGACGATGATGGTCAGCGAGATTAGAGCCGCAGACCTCCTGTTCACGAATCGTGCCTTAAAGACCTCATCCACCCTGTCGGTGTTTCTTGTTGCTGGGTTTGAGACCACTCTCTTTGCTAGCATTTTGTTAATAATTTAAATATTTTTTCTGAGGCGTCACTGTCAAGTTTGTTTTATCCGTCGCCGTGAGTCAGACACTCTGTCGTATTTTCCGATAGAAAAAATAACCTGGGTAGAAGTTTTCCTAGAGTTTTACCTCGTTCCGAAAAATGATGTAGGAAACCCTAGCGGCTTTATGCTAAAGAAGCTACTATATCCCAGGTAGAGCCTCAAAAGAATGGTTTTAATCGCCTGCACATAAAAGTACTGAGCAATTAAGAACGAAACCCTTGAGGTCCGCAAGAACATTATCAGCGACTCTAAGCCATCAACTGATTTCACTAGGGCAACAGTACCCAGTAAACATATAGCATGACAAACAACTTAGTGACTGGGATCAGAGATCTGGATAAGCTGCGCCACTAAATTCATAGCGACCTGCCCAAAATGCAGCAAAAAACTACAGCCTGGATTTATATAATAATATATATTGACTCAGTGTAATACAACAGCTCTTAACATCTCTACCGCCACAGTTTTTGCAATTCATTTTTAATTCTATCATTTAACAGTGAGGTGCGGGCCGGCAGAGTGCGGCTGCGTACTGAAAGAAATGAGATGTCAGGGCCGTATAATGCATGCACAGGTAGCTGCTTGTTAGTTTGAGGGAGGCTTTGTTAGGAGTGTTTGCTCGGTGCTTTTGTTGTGTGTATTGTGTATACATGGTTTTTATATATGATACGTATGTGAAAACGGATTCTTGAAGAGAAGTAATAAGGTGATTCGCAAGAAAATATCCTGGCAATCGTGTTCCAAATAGAGAAACTGTTCGCCAACATATTAAAAATATTATGAGAGATAGGATCTCTCAATGCCAAAAATCGTATCCCGAATCACCGTGTTCTTATAAAAGAAAAGTTAAATGAAATACAGGAAAATCTTACCCATATGCCGACAATGTATTGCCACCGAGTGGCATCACCGTTAACCTTTATAACACCTATTAGTGGTTATTATTATGAGTTTTAAATTCAGTATTATTTTGTACTTACATAATAATATAAATATTAAAATAAAAACACTAACTTCACGTGGCAACTCTACTCTCTTTTTCTCGTTGCGTGGCTTAATTTCCCCAGTAAGTTTATGCTGCTCGTATCTCAAATCTTGTTCGGTTTCTTGCAACCATGATGCACCTATAAAATGAATGCCAAGTAACTTTAGGCAATTTAGATTTACAACATTTTGTATGAAACGTCATGTATTTACATTTATATTTTAAGGCATTTTAATAATACTCTTGGAAGTTCCTAGCTAATATAAATGAGAATCGCGTGTTTTCAGGTGGAATCCCTCCCCGGAGGGAAAATTTCTTTTTTTGATCCCTTGCCGGAACGTATGGTTCCATAGCATCCTTGCTCCATTCATCCATAGATCACGCCTTTCATAAAGGCGGTGGTAGCAGCGCGAAAATCGGATTTGATACGTTTCGGCTCGTCCCTGTTTCTCAGGGGTGACTAAACTACTTGTTATTCCCATTCATTCCGTCTTTCCTGCATCTTTCCGTTTTATGCATTTCTAAAAGAAGAGTGTAAAAGAGAATATTAGGAAGCGTAAAGTTTTATTTATTATTACCTAAAAAAGATTAACAGCTGTTTTTTTAGAATGATCCGCGAGTTGGAGAACTCAAAAGCGAAAGCATTTGAGGAACAACTGCAAAGTCATAAGAGGAGGGTTTAAGCCCGAAGAATCTCACAGCATTGTGCAACAATAGTTGCGCATGCGCAGAATAGAGTTGAATGTTTAAGCCTTCCTATAAAGCAATTTTTGTTGTAGTAGCGATAAGAGGCGCTTTGTAGCAGAAAGCTATATGTTGCCTCAACTGGAAACATACTCCAAGACAGAAGTAATTTTTGTGGGCAAAACATCTCAATTTCACTGAGATTCATCGTGAAATTTCGGCGGTGTGTCATGTCCAACCATGGTAAAATGGTGCCGAACCAGTGGCTTTTTGTATAGGGCAGCTGTCGAAATTTGTCGACAAATTTAATTTATTATCAGTATTCTACGAAAATAGCTGTGTACGTTATCTATCATACACTGTTTTTTCACGTTCAAAATTATGGTATTTTAACTATCAATAATGTAAATGGTAAGAAAAGTAAATTTCGTGAAATATCATTTCACTGAACTTTTTACTGTCCCTTTCTCTATAATCCTAGTAAAAAGTTGCGCCGTTCCGGCTGCAGTTGACAATTAGATAGAAATAGAGAGAAAATAGTTGTAAATTAAGAGTTGCCAACCTCTCATGCGATCTATGGTCCCACATACTCTAAAATATGATCAAGGTAATTTAGAATGAGTTTAAAAAAATAATAAATTAAGGTAAATGGCAGTTACTATCAAAATAAAATACATTTCTTATTATCAAAACACAACCTAAAATAGCGTAAAACTTTCTTTTAGAATAGTATCATCTTCATCTATGCTCTTCTTTTAAGCTTAATTTCTATAAAGTACCCCCCCCCAAAAAGGCAGACATAAACAACTGGGCTGAGATGAGGCTAGCCTACACCATAACGAACCCCCCCCCCCCACCTCTCCCTTACAGTGACTTGAAAAATTGGCAAGTCGAGTATTCAACCGTATTATTAGTAATCTGCTATCTACGTTACAGACAAGGCAGTAGTTAAACAAGGAAATATTTTAATTCCTATATTAAAAATGAACACATACAACCTAGCCCACCAATTTTGGGTAGGCCCAGCTTTACATCCTTAATGTGATGTATATGTTAAATTGTTTTTAGTGTCTTGATCAATAATAGTTTCTTTTCAAAGAATTATCAAATGTAACTTACTTTTTGAATCCACCTTGCACTAAGTAAAATTAAATTACTAGAACAGATTAAATTTCATCAAATTCTTCAGAGGAATGAAGCTTATAGATCTATTCCTACCAGTGGATCTTTTGTTCCTCTTGGCCTTCCCCTTTCCAGCTTTCGCTCCTTTCACTCTAAAAATGTGATTTCTTTGTCCTTATATTTTCTTTCGCGGACGTTTCCCCCCCTTCTCTTTTAATAATATTTTTGTTTCTATTTTTATTCGTTTTTCTTCAATGCTATTTAAGTATATCACAGATGCAGGATTATTTTTATAGTCATATCATTCTGTAATCTTCAGTGCGAAATTAATATTAAAAAGGAAGACAACACGATAGAATCACTTTTATTACAGTTTCTATTATAATCGAACAGAACTATTATTTCTGCATCTATTCTGATAGATCCAAGATACTTAATTGACTTTACCTTACAAGCTGAAAGCACCTGCAGCCGGCAGTTCCGAATCGTAGCGAAGAAAGCCGATTGGTTAGGATATAGTAGTAGCAATTATTTCAGGTGAATTTTTCACACCGAACATGAAGCCCTGTTCGCTCAATACTTTACAGCCTCGTGCTAATGATGTGAAGGTTGTAGGTTCGATTCCCCGTGGACTTTTTTTCCTACTTGTTATCTTTTTTTCTCTCAAAATAAATAAATGTTACTGATTAATTTTGTTAATCTTCATAATATTTCTACATTGTTCTTAATCGAATAAATGTTACTTTTTTAACAGTTTTGGTTATTTTAGCTAAAGTTTAACAAAAAATAATAGAACATTACTCCATAATACCACTTTTTTCCTACATTATTCCTTATCGAATAAATATTACTTTTTCATAGTTAGGTTAGGTTAGGTCAGGTCAGTTTTAAGTTTAACAAAAAAAAAATAATAATAATAAAACATAAAACAATACATACATTAGTTATGTTAGTTTAGTAGTGTACGAAAAATATTACTTCATAGTATTTTTTTTTACACTATTCAGTTTTAGTTTAACAAAAAATTACAACATCAAAAATATTACTTCATAATAAAACTTTCTAACTCGTGCTTTTTTTTTTAATTTTTCTACACCATTCTTAATCGAATAAATATTATTTTTTTCAAATGTTAGGTTAGGTTAGTTTAATTGAACTTTAACCCCCCCCCCCAATAGTAATTTTACTCACTGTGTATCGTAAACAGTCTGTTTTCTTCGCTACGGTTCGGAACTGCCGGCTGCAGCTGCTTTCAGTATGTAACGGCAAGTCTTAGTTGAATGTGCCTTCATTTTGTTTTATATGGTCTACACATATGGTAGATGTGTATTCATTTTATAGGAGAGTTAAAAGTTTTGGGACTGTAGGAACTGAACTAGAAATTGCATTCTTGCATGTTATTGGTGTTAGCAGAAACTTTCCAAGCATTACTGTCCACGGTTACTGATCTGAAGTGAGATGTTAACGTCCCGAATAAAATTTTGGTGATCGAAAGAGCATTTTCAAGCTGTTATTTTGTATTATTTCCAGCTGTTATTTTGTATTATTTTTAAATGACGTCTACGCCAGTCTTTTGTGGACCCTTCTCCTTCACGTGCAACAATATTCTGTTAATTCGGCGAATTTAAGAGGGAACAATGAATACGAAAATAGGAGTGATCGTGGTAACAGTAGTGATCGAAGAAAACTTCTCACGTACAAGACAGATAATTAAAAAGGTTGCATTACGAATATTTAAAGTTGACTCTAAGGACCTATTTGCTAAGTGTTTTCTGTCATTCTTCGCAATTCAACTGATAGGCAGAAACAGAGGGTGGAATGGTAACAAGAAATGCTTCAAATATTAAATTCTGGGGAGTTCGAGGAGACGGAAATTATATCTGCAAGAATGCTCCTGAAACCCAGTCTTTTATTTGGGCTTTGCCTAAGGAGTGCTGGAAAGAAAATTATCACCACTTTCAAGACAGTGCTTCTGTTCACACTGCCAATAGTATCTTTGGTATTTATAGAGAGCACTGACGCATCCGCCTTACAGTCCCGGCTTAGCCCTTCTTCCTTTTTTAGAGTGCGAATAATCATTTTCGAGGTCAGTGATTTTCCAGCCCTGAAGGAGGAACTAATAGTGTTTTTATGCAAGGCCAAAGAGAGCACTGTGGAAAACTGTGACGAACAAAACTGCCCTGTGATCCCTAGTTATTATCTCTGAACTACTGACCCTCGGACTTAAGATTGTTAATTGAGCGGTGTAGCTAGGGACTCCCAGAAATCTCTAGATACTATTTGTGATAAATGCATTTTGAACCCTCTTGCTGTTGACTTAGATATAAAAACATAAACCTTATCTTCTTACTCGAGAACATGACACAAATAAAATATTGGGAAAAGAGGATTGATACATTATCCTCTTCTAAAGGGTTATATAATATGATAAAAGTGCTAAACACTTTTATTTTCCAATGGTTTTAAATAGGAAAATTTCGTTATCATGAACCAAGTTGTGCATAAACACATTCACTGATAAGGAAAATGTATTATTTTCAATATTTCATATTAATGGATATAATGATTACTGATGCTAAAACCAGCAAGACAGTGGAGCATATAATATAATACAAGGTATTTCATGGTTTTGTCGCCCGTTTCAGGCAGTCAAGTTCTCTCAGTTACAATTACAATTAAAATAAGCACGTATCTTATGAAAGGAGATGTTAGAAATATTGTCCTACTATATCCAAACATTGTTGATATTTTTTTAGATTCACACACATCAGTTCATCTTCCTATATTGAGTGAATTTACGTTTGAAAGCACATAAGGTTCCTGTTGTCCACGAATTCCAGACACGTGATACTCGGGTAAATGTTTGTAATTGGAATTACGGAACGTTAATGATACAGCAATTGGTTCTTAATTAATAATCCTTATCGCTGAAATACAGCACCATTTACGTGGCCATGTTTCGAATCAAAATAACTGATATTGGAATACAGAAAAACCTGATCTCACATACAAATTCTCTTTGCAGACGAGAAAATCGGCGAATGATGCACAGTAAATGCATAAAAAGTAACGGGGCCCATCTTTTGTGAGAATACCATGAATACAGAATCATACTGGCAGTATGAAATTTTTATTTGTGGGAGAGTTTGAAAATAAAGCGCATTTAAACAAACCACTATACATTAGAGGAATTGAAAGACAATGTCAGGAGACAAATCAACTCTATTGTGCATACGAGTATGCACAATAGAGTACATACGTATGACATTTTCCTAAAAAGATTATAGAAATGTTTGGGTGTAGCAGGATATATTTCCAACATTACCACATTATAAAAGACGCACTTATTTTCATCGTAATCGTAGTTGTAATTGCGTAAACTTGAATCAGATGCGCGAGTGTTACATTCGCTTCGCCGGGAGTTACCGCTCTGATTACCGACCCATCAGCAGCCGTGAAAAGGGCAACAAAACCATGAAAGATCCAGTACGAAGGAGGTTCCACTACCGTTGTATTGCGCGAAACCTTTCGAAAAGAGCGAGGAAGTGTGTACTTTATAATAATTCGATGCAGTTAAGACTGTGACGTTTATTAACTAATCACCATAACCGATAAAATAGCCAAATTGAGCTCATCTAAGAACAACATAATGTAAAACACTTTTTCGCGCAACAGCCGGCATTATTTAAATTAAGAGTTTTGTCGTAGCATTTGGAATGAAAATGTTATATAGTAATATCCTCTTCCAAGGCATTCGTTCAAAATGTATATTTATTTTATCGAGGACATGACTTGAAACCGTGCAAGAGTTTTAACTATCAGATTTAAGTTGTATATCCTTTCTGGAAATATGAACGCTAATGAAGAATAAACTTATCAAATCTTTCTATTATTCTTAACTTTTTCCAATCCTTTTCAATGAATTAAAGTACTATTAGCGAAAGATTTCCCACGTTGCAAATATATCGTTAGGCGAATTAATGTTAACATTCTAACAGTAATTACCCATTACACACGTGTAGAAGGTCCTATTGCCGTTGCACTACAAGTTGGACACCCCTCTTGTGCCACACAGATATTAATACACGACTTTTGCGAAATCTCATTTCGCCCCTCACATAGCATAAATTAGGGTCTCTCATCATTCACACAATTTTACGCCAGTTTGTCAGGAAAATACATTATTCAGAAGTTAGCACAATATGCTTACATAACTGCACCTGCACGAATCTCCCTCCAACCCTTAATTTTCCTTGCCTCATCTGAACGAGGTTTCCTACAAATAAATAACTATTTTTGCAGTTTGTAATTTTAGACAATAAAATATTATTAATTAATTTACGAGGGTTTAGAATAAATTACATTTACAATTGCTTTAGTAATTTGAAATAATTCATTAAATCTTTCACAACAATAATTTGCAAATATATCATGTTTTCTTCGCAAAATTGTCACTTCACCAGCACAGAATTTGGTAGGTAAATGCTCTGAAAGCACATTTACAATTTACTTATGCTTAAAAATATTCAGACCATTTTTTCCACTAAAAATGGAGACTAAAAGAATGGTTGGCATGTGTTGTAATTATTCAGTTGAATCGTCTCCTTTTACCTCTTTGGCATCTGGATAATTCATTTGACACCATGTTGACTCCATATATTTAATATTTAAATTAACGATAAAGAAAGATTGCTTTCAATAATTACTTAACTACTTTATAAAATACTTTCTATAAATAAAGATTCAAAATCTTTAGTTTGGTGTAGTAAGAACCTAAAATATATGATTTTATGACAAATTAATAATACTTGTGTGAAATAATACAATTTAGTAACAATTCAAATGTAAAAATTCCGTAACGCAGGAACTGCGTAAACTATGCGAATTTCTCAGCAAACTGAATAACTTATTAGGCCTTATTAATTAATGAAATGAAATAAGTTATTGCGTTACTATATTACTATTAGGGGACCAAAATTAAAATTCTTGCAATTTATAAGTATTACAAAAGAGAAAACACATTTTTTGAAATTAGTGATATTAAACCACAAAATTAATGGTATACTATTAATTAAATGAAATATATGACCACTGATAGACAAAGCTATACTGTGTGGGTATTTTTAAACATAACCACGTTTATGAATTCAGTCCTTTATATCATCTTAACATTCTTTAAAATAGAAATAACAAAATTTCGACCTACATTATGTATTTTAGGTGATGTTCATGTGTTTCAATAAAACAAAAACATGTTACTATTCAGAAACATGTATTAAGCAAATATAGAAATCAATAATATACAATTGAAAGTTCCATCTATTTTCAGTGGCTTTGAAATTTAATTTAAATGTTATTGTAGTTAGAGCATGTAATGCAAACTTTTCTGAATATTACAGAAAGCTCTTGTATAGAAATATAATTCTGACAGACATATTAGATTTATATTTCACAGCTGCTATCTTCATGGCGATGTTTTTGTTAAATATAAAACATATGCATCGTTATAAATACAGTTTATGTGCTGAGATAATTTATCCTTTTATTTTGAAACAACAGAGAGAAAAGTAAACGCTAGAGCGCTTTTTAAATTTAGATTTTCAGGTATATCCCTGATTCTAGTGGTACGATTTCCCCTATTTTCAGAAACTATTTTTCTTATTTTATTTAACTGGTATATACGCAGTTTCATTGCGAAAAAGCAAATATTAATGCCGCCAAAGCTATTTTTAAATTTTGGGTTTCAGGTAAACTCCTCTCCTCACCTAATTAGTCTGAATTCATTGATTTTTAGAAATATTTTTTTTATTTTATTTAAATGGTATTTACGGTGTTTTCGTTATGAAAAATAAATTGGAGCCGGTAGAGCGGTTTTCATATTTTGGGTTTCAGGTAAACCCCCCACTGTGTGGTTTTATTTCGCCGATTTTCGCAAAATATTTTTATTAATTTATTTTAATGACATATACCGAGTTTCGTTGAGAAAAAGCAAAAAATTACGACCGCTAGAGCGTTAACACGCACACACATAAATAAGTTTTTCTCAGTCATTTTCGGTGCCTACATTCCAATCGATGTAGATTTTTCAACATCTTTTCATTGGTGCAATCGTATTAGGAATCCACTAAAAAATAAAACATGGAAGCCTGCAAAATTCTGTCGAAGATAAACGACCGTAACACAAATTAAAATATTTTTCACTTGAATAACGTTCACTACCTTTGAAGGAATGATGTTACATGTGCTTTGATTTTTATTATGAGTGTTAATGGAAGGGTTAATAAAGTCTGAGATTGTTGCGCGGTCTTGGACAAATAATTTGAGACAGGGAATCTATGATCTGCCTGTTTAGATTTCAAAGTTACCGCATTGAGTTTCTAAAGGATCAGTATGTCATAGACTAATACTGCTTTCGAAATAATATCACACAATAACGGACAAAAGTTGTGGAGCAGGTTACTTTGGCGCAGTCGTTATGATACTGCCATCAAGTAAGTGTAGATCATGATTTTCGAGTTCGAATTTCGTCAATGACTTTATTGTACTCTTAAAATTTATGCAAAAGCACGCTTTATCACAAGTAATAAAGGGTCTGAGATTGCCGAAAAATTCACGAAGTAGTGACTGAAATTATCTGGAAAGCTCAGACCCTCGAGTGATATTTATTAGGACTATTTCACGAATAAAACAAGAATTTAAATAATTTCTCTAAACTTAGCTTACAAAAGTGTAATAATTGTATATTTGTACTTAACCTTTTCAAACAATCTTGCAACAGAAGAATGCCGATTGTCAATAATGCCAATTGAAAAGAGCAAAATACGATTATTTTATGAATAGAATAAGAATAAAAGTGATATGTATCAGAATATTAACACTTGTTATATACTTGAATATCTATTTTATTCAGAAACCATGAACAAAAGACTATTACAATCGCTACCGTAATATTTTCTAATACCAAATGAGAGAGAGAAAAGATAACATAGTGTCTCTAATTTTCATTTTCGACTATTTCATGAATAGAATAAGAATAAAAGCTATATGTGTGTGTGTGTGTGTATCTCAGAATATGAACACTTTTTATACTTATGAATATCTATTTAATTCAGAAACCGTGAGCCTGAAATGGACATAAGACTATTACAATCGCTACCGTTCGATTTTCTAATACCAATTGAGAGAGAGAGAGAGAGAGAGAGAGAGAGAGAGAGAGAGAGAGAGAGGGGGATATGACATACAGTGTCTTTTTTTTATTCTTGTGTTTGGAATTCCTAATAAGATCAATTTGCATATTTGACGCATCATTGGTCGACTTTAAGATGACGTCACATGAGTGAAATAGTCACAAAAATTAATTATTATCAAATATCTTATTCTGTAAGATACAATCTACAATCTTGGAAACACGTCCGTTACTTTTTCCCTTGGCCGCACAATTAGAGCGATAGCTTCCTCTAGACTGAGCCACACAATATGATAAATCAGTTACCCGTTGTTCAGTGCCATACTGTCATACTAGTCGGAGATTTTGGAGATTTTTACAGCGCTAAATCGTGAAAACACCGATGACTGATTTTGAAAATCTTTCTTCGCTTGCTTGAAGACAATCTAAGGGAAAAATTTTTACCTCATTTCGCTTTGACACTGCTTATCAATTAGCTACCAATTGCAGCTTATCATCAATGTTATTTTTCTTCCTGGACCTCCTATATCCTCTATAATCTCAAATTAATGCGTTTAGTTCATTGACACCTGGTGTATGAATGTCTTGTACATTGGCTATATTTTCATCCATTTTTGCTCTTCTTCTGCAAGAGAGTGAATTTAGATAATTAAATTCAGATGTGATCATTAATTTTCGCAAAAAATAACAATTTTGGAAGTAATGTGCTTTGTCCTACTGTTTTTAAGGGGCACTGGGAGTGAATTTTCAAAGTTCCACATTTTTGTGTGTATTTTCCTTAAACTTTTATTGTGATTGCATTGATGTTAATTTAATAAGTATACCGAATTTCATTCAAAATGGATAAATATTTTGCCAGCTATAAATTATTTCATAAATTTCATTACGTAAATATGTCGCATAAAATGTCGCATGGGTCTCTTGGGTTGAGAAAATGTATTGACATTCTTGGAATTGGGGCTTTGAACCACATACAAAGATTGTACATAATTATATTTTAAATAAATTTAATGAGTGAAATGTGATATTTTTAATCTATTAAGATCTTTTAATCTTTAAAAATAATTTTTTCATAGAAAATACTTTTTTTTTAAATTATTATTGATGTTGACATATATTTTGTTCTATAGAACATTGCATTGGATACTTCTGTACATTCTGGCAAATTTTAATTTAATTTAAACAAAAACTGTTATGCGCGGGACATTTTGAATGTGTGAAAATGAAGTTTCCCTTAAAAAAAAAACGGCATTTTATGAAAAGTATGCTGGGAAGCAGTATGATTTAAAAGGACATGCGGATCCCTTTAAAAGTCTGTAGAGCTCGAAGGGAGGAAGGGACATATAAATGTTTACTCTCTATGAATGCCCAAAGGTTCGAGGAACCATTTGTGCAAAAAAAGATTTTCGATTTTTTGACTGATTTTGGCCAAAGTGTCCCTTAAAATCGAATAAAAATATTCCAAATTGAGCGCGCACGCCCACAGCGACTTGCTGACTTTGCATGTTCATAATGAGGGAAAGCGAGCTAAATTACGAGCCCACTTAATTATCCCTCTCGTCTCTCGGTGTCTGTGTAAGGAGCACGGCATATTTGCCGCTCTTGCTCTTATAGTTGGTCCAACAGTGAGATCAATAACGTAGTTGGCAGGGAGAGAGGGTGTTCTCTCTTTTGTGTAGGAGGGAACTCGCCAAGTCGTTAAAAACAGTCGCACAAATGAGGAAGAACTTCGGTATGTAAGATATTTATTATTAGCGAAGTTCACTTAATGTTGCATATTCTTAAGTTACCGGTACCGTTTGTAGTTGATCAAGAAAGCACCGTCAGATATCAGTGAAAGTCAACTCCATATGTTCTACCTAGAGCAGCCTGTTGCTTCCTATCTGGAATAGATAAGTTAGAACGATAATCTTAATTTGTTTAGTAATAACAGTAAATACTGCAATATAGGGGTTTTAATTGTTTTGTTTTAAAAGTATTAATAAAAATATAATACATAAAATTTTAAATATATATTTAATAATATATATTCCCAATAATTACTATTAGTTAGCCTTTAGATAATGTTAGACTTTTTAACAGTTTATGTAAACATAAATCTAATTAACTGGAGTTGTGTATTTGATCTGGGACATCAATAATTTCATTTTCTATTTTTTATGAGTTTTCTCATTATTTATGTGTTCATAAAATCTTTGAGGGGTTTCATTTAATTAATGACTCAAAAGAGATAGTAACTTGGCAGTTTTCTGAATTGCAATTCTTATCTCAAAAATTTTAATTTATTTATGATCATTTGAACATTAGTTACTCTAATTACCAATCCACTTAAAAATGAAATGCAGATTCAACCAATCATGAGCAATGTATACTCAGTGACAAGGTGCACAGTCTTGCTGGAAAATGTTTTGTTATAAATGCTCCACTTGTGGAAGGAAAATAGTTCCAAATTAACAGCAGCCGCTGGAAAACAGAATGACCCAATGATCTGATCACAACCACACATTCAGCTTCAGACTGTCGCTTTCCATATCTAAAAATTGTATCTTCTAACCTTTCCAAAGTGAAAAATGAACTTGTCCAAGAAAACAATAAATAATGCAATACAACTAGCTTGCTTTGTGCTGTACTTCTATTTTTCTGGGTAAACAAACCTATGGCATTGCTATACAAATGACATTCATGTAGTACAATATACAGAAACTTTTTACGTTGACAATTGCAATAGAGAAAACCATAAGTTGCTATTTCTAATAATTTTTGAGTTATTAATGAGTGAAATCTGTCTGAGGCTTTATGAACACCATGTATAGCATTGGGTGGCAATTTAAAAATATACATAAAATTAGCATATTGTGACAAATTAAATCAAAACATTGGTTTTAGCATACACATTTTCTATCATCTCATAATGGTTAATGGTTTACATTTTGCAATTCCCCTCTCTCTAAAATTTGTAGCACACTCTGCAGCTGTAAATCATGTGGTTCAGTTGACATTTTTTGCTTTTGACTATGCACATCTTAAACATTTACACCAAAGATTCTAATATATTTAAAATATGTTGTATTTTGTTAAAGAAATTAGTGTACCAAATTTTCAGTATTGTACTTTTATCTTGACTATAAAAATCCTAGTTCCTAGAAAAAGTTAAGAAATGAAAATGTAAAATATTTCTTTTAAAATTGCTAAGAAAATGATTTATGGTTTCATAATTAAGATGTTCAACCATAAAAAAATTATAATACTGTCACAATATATTTTACAAATGACTGAAAAATCTATGAACTGTAAGTAAGAAGAACATTGACTTTCTTCCTTACATATTTTGTTAAAGCTGTTCTATGTTTCAAGTTTGTTGAGCCACATCTTTTGTTATGCTTTTTAAATGTAAAATGTTTTAAAATGTAAGAAAACCAAAAGTGACATACCATGTCCTTATGGTGGTTTAGAATTTAAAAATGTCCAGCAGTGCTTATGCTATTTTCTACCCTCTTTTTCTATTGTTAGCAATTGTTATAAAATGCATAAACATTATCAAAAATGAGAATTGTAATAACAAGTGTATACAAGGAATGCAAGCTTGGCTGAACAGGGTTGCTTAAAACTCTTCTTCCCATTTGGCAAGTTTGCCAAACTTTATTATTTAAAATATGTGAACAGATATATAAATGTAAATAGTTTACAGACTTTCAAATGTTGCATCAGCCTTTACTCACCAATTCCAACATACCTATACCATTCAATGACCAGCTTAGTACATTCAAAATTGGAATTTATTAAAATAAAAAATTTAGATGGCTGTTCATAACTTTCATTGATCCTTGCCATAACGCATCCTCTAAAGATCTTTAAGTGAGGCTTTGAACTGATATAAAAAAATGTTGACTATTGAGTTAGCTATAAAGATAGAAATGACAGAAAATATGCCATTTTTAGGATCTTTAAAACTATGAAATTTTAAAAATTATATTTCATAGTTAAAACACCATTTTTATGCTATAAAATATTTAAGAAAACAATTTTTAACAGTATGGCTTCATTCAATTTAGCTTTTAATTAAAAGAAATATATTTTTTAATAATTAATAATGTTATGCAACAATTTACTATTTTCTCAGATATGATTGGGAAATTGAATTTGATTTTTTTTGTAATGATGATTTAATTAGTATAATTTGATCTGGAAAGTTATTTTGTTTATTAATTGTTATATTTTTATGAAGAATTAGGCAAATTTTCTGTTCGCCTGTTTATTAAAAACATGGTTTCTTGATTATTGTTAACAGAATGCAATGCTGAATTCTTTTATAAAGCAGGCATTTCACTTTCACATCTCAGACATAAAAATCTTTCATTGTCTCTTTATTCAAAGATTTTCTTACTTTCACAGGAACCATGGAGGCACCCCAGTCACAACTGGAAGGGTTCTCACTCACTTTTGGAGTGACTGAAGCAGTTGGCTGTGTGCTGATCATTCTAGTCACTGTATGGACTGGGCACTTCAGAGGTGGCTTTTCTTGGCGTTCAAACCCAGTTTTGGAATTTAACTGGCACCCACTACTTATGACCCTTGGAATGATCTTCATCTATGCAAACTGTAAGTCAACTAGACATATGCAGAAGAATAACCACATCATCTCTTGGTGATATTTAGAGTTTGGTATTTCTTTCATGGTAATGTTCAGATGAATCTACTATCTCCTAATGAAAATGAATGCACTGCTAAATATAAAGAATGCCAACCAGCACAATAAGCTCTCTCCATTCCAAATTTTCCCAAGAATCCTGAGTCACATTTTCTAAATCACGCAAAATAGGTTACTCTCTTAATTTGTAAGCATAATGCAAATTGACAAAATAGGTTGTAAAATTTCACCCATCCTTCTTGGTTTCTTGCACTTTTCTTCATTTACAAAGCAATATAATAAGAGTTCAAAAAGTATCTATCTATTCCAATCAAGAATTTGCTGCACATAACTTAGCAGAAAATCAAATGGGAACCTGCCATCATTTATGAATTCTCATATTTCAACAGGGCACCCATTTACAATGACCCTGCCAATTCTTTAAGGCTCATGTGGAATTTTTGGACAAACTGTTGTTGTCAGCACCCTAAAAGGCAAAGTTTGGCTCACTACAAATTCTGGATTTTTTTAGCATTAAAGGATAATTTCAGAGTATGAAAGAGATTAAGGAGAATATGTTGAGGCAGGTGATAGTGATTTCAAAAGTGAGCTTTGCAAAATTTTTGAAAATTGGAAGGACACTGACTTCATTTCTTTAGGATGCCTTTAATGGAATGAAGGTATATTTGTGCTAAATAAGGTATTTTTTTAACTTAAATGTTAGTACACTTTTTGGATAATGCTGTTATATATTTGTGTCTCTCTAGATAGAGCAAAGCATGGAAATTGAACAAATTTTAAACCTTTGACATTTTTTGAGAAAAGAACTGAACAAATTTCACTTTTTATGTGTATAATTATAACTGTCATAAAGATAATTAAGTGATTATTGTAATGCCCACTTACTTGTCTAAGTACTAGTACAAGTGGCCAAGGTTGTTGAAACATGGGCTCATGAGCAGGAGGTCAAAGGTTTGATTCCTTCCAGAACTTCTCCCTCACTGAGGCTTTTCCCAGTTTTCCACATTCCTCATTAATTATTATGCCTTATTTTAATTCTTCTTTTTTTTTTCCTTCCAAGGAATGGGTTTATTCCATTTCACTCCAAAAATTGATCTTTACACCTCGTTCTCTGCCGTCCTATATCCTGCCTTCCATTTGCTTTATAGAGAAAAGCTTGCCGAGGTAGTCTGTCGGGCGACACCTGATTGATATGCTCTTACCAGATCACTTGGTGGTGAATTACCTCCTGTACCATACTGTTTCTTATATTCATTCTTATGTCTGTACTTCTCAATTTATCTCTTGGAAATACTTCTAATAACCTTCTCATAAATCTCATTTCTGAGCTTTCAATTTTATTTTAGCCTTTTTTTTTTTTTTTTTTTTTTTTTTTTTTTTTTTTTTCCCTATTATCTAAGTTTCCCTACTATAGAGTAGCATTGGTTTTGATACAAATTATATAATAAGTGTTGTGTAATCTGAGTTTGATATCTTCCCTCATTGTATTTCCCAAGTATCTATTGATGCATACATTTATTGAATTATATTCTATTACATTGTTGTTTAGATCTTCATTTAATTTAAGAGATTGATAGGTCACATCCCAGATATTTAAAATTATTCGCTTTTTCTATTATCAGACTTTAGTTCTTCTATCTTACTTTCTTTCATATCCATCACCTAAGTTTTATTAATAGAAATTTTCAAGAAGGTTTCTAAAACTTTATTTAACTTTATTACATTCTCTTGCAGATTATTCTCAGGTTGTCAGCACATCTTGCTCATCAGCAAATAATAGTTTATTTATTAAGTTAATTGAAACCATTCTAATACTTTTGGGATTTAATGCTTCCCATTCCTGAAAATATATATATATAAAATGGGAACAAAACACATTACTGACTAACAACTTGATTAACTTTAAAAGGAGAACCCTTTCATATAGTGATTTAATTGCAATTATATTTTGGGAAACATTATCATAGTTTAATTTCCCATAATTTCTATCTTCTCAGTCGTATGGTTTTTCATAATCTAAAAATATGATAAACAGTGGTAGATTAAATTACCTTCTTTTTACTATTAATTGTTTTATAACAAAGATTGCATCTATACATGATCAGCCTTTCCTAAACCCATGGTTGTAGTTTGGATTTTATCATCACTGTATAGATTTTGTAAGCTGAACTTAGTAGCGATATACCTCTATAATTAGAGCAGTTTTCTCTATTTCCTTTTTTAAATGTGTATATTAATTTTATTTGTCATATTCCATTTTTCTGGTATTTTATCATTACTCCAGATATCATTTAGCAGCTATATAAATCTTATTTTCCATTTTAAACAGGCATATTTTATTAATTCAGTATTTATATTGTCTACACCTAGAGCCTTTCTATTTTTTGCTTTTTTCAAGGCTTTTTCTAAATCCGTCATGTTAATTGCATTATATTATTTTACTTATTTATATTATGTTACTAATTGTTTAAAAACATATTAGAGCTTTGCATAATTAATAATTGTTTTATTGCAGCCATCTTGGTGTATCGTGCTTTTCGTAACACCCGTAAACGAAAACTGAAGCTGGCTCACATTATTCTTCATTTGCTGGCTTTCATCCTGATTGTCATTGGTCTTATTGCCGTCTTTGATTCGCACAATCTTGCAACAAACCCTATTCCAAATTTGTACAGCTTGCATAGCTGGATTGGGTTATCATCAGTCATCATGTTTGCTTGTCAGGTAAGTCTCCATTGGTTATATTCAAAAGGTTGTTGACAACATTTGAAGGATCAAAGAGATCAAGAGGATTATTTTTGAATGTGCCAAAAAGTTTGTGTTTTCCTGCTAGGAGAATATACTCTGAAATAAGTTTTTCTGATTAAGGCATTATTTCATTTCTACAAAAAGCATTGCAATTTTTTTCCATTGAACTGATTAGAGATGTTTGCATGGACTCTGTCTCGCAAAGTAGTTAATGAAATTGTTGGAACAGATATATGATAGCAACCTTCTATTCAGAAAATGTTCAAAATACAGATACCTTGGAAATTAGCACTCTGCCATTAAAAGCCATCATAAATGAAAATTACATTGTACATACTGGAAACATTAATTCTCTTAAGAGTTATTGGAATAACACAATCAAAAAGGCATGTACATTAATTAAACAGAATAATATGAAGGCTTACCTTTCTTTGCAATAATGCCATGGACTATTAAGCCAAATACAAAGAATTGATTGTCTTCAAAGTGAAACATACTGATGATCACAACATTAGCATTCATCACTGTAAACACAAATAAAAAGTTGTCATGGAGAATGAACGATGATTCCTCACTCCCAAACCATCCATCTTATCTGTGTCTCTAGTGGGAAAACAGTAAAACAAGATTTTTGGCACATAAAAAAAAGTTGTTCCTCATAACCTTTCCTCAAATGTTTTAAAACTATAACTATTAATTGTGTATAAAAGTTTGCAAAGGGGAATGAGTTCGGTAGAACTAGGAAGAGTAGAAAGGAAAGGTATAATAGTGGAGAGAATCTTGAAATATTGCCACAGATGTCTAAAATTAGATAATAACAATGTACTAAAAGAATTAACATTTAAGAGAAATTGAGTCGAAATAGTAACATACACACCACTAAAATTGAATTCAATTTTAGTGGTGTGTATGTTACTATTTCGACTCAATTTCTCTTAAATGTTAATAATTTACACCACTGTTACAAAAGTTCACTATATTTTATACTAAAAGAATGTCTTATGTGCCAAAGAGAAGTATTGGGAAGAGGAAGTTGGTTTGGGAAGGTTGGGAAACTATTAGAAGAAACTGGAAAGGGAGATGTGTGATAATTGGGTGAAAGTAACATCAATGGATTTGGAAAAAAGTGAAACAGAGGGTAGAAGATGTAGAGAAGCAAGAGATTTGAGCTAGCCTAGAGGATAAAAATTATTTAGACTTATATAAAATAGTTAAAAGAAATTGGGGATGGGAGAAATATGTAGATAAATGTGATCAATTCGAAAGAATAGGTCTTGCATGGAGGCTCCAGATGTATTAAAAGACAGTTTTCTTAATAGGTAAATGGTAGAGCTTTTTATTTTTATAAAAAGTTTGATTTAATTTTGAAACTTTAAATTATGGTCTAATTGCAGGTAGGCTGAGCAGTTTTTCCTTGATTAACGGTTAATTGAATTAATTTATTATTGCTGCATTGTTCAAAGTGCAATATTTTACTTCTTTTTAAAATAAGCTTAAAATATTTTCCTCTAAGTACTTTTAAATTATTGAGTGTTCAGTTATTATGTTTTGAAATTGAGCTTCTGATCACTTTTGAAAATGCTCTCATATTATGAAATGCAGCTGAAGCTTGCAACCGTGCATATATTAAAAATTAGTAATATAATGAATGGAAAATCAGTCATATAATGTTTTGCAGATACACAAAAATCTGTATTATCAAATGGGAGGCATTAAAATAACTAATAAAAATTAAAAATTGACCATAGATGTATATTTAATGCACTTTAAAAACTTTATCTCTGAAAGTCCCAAAGACCCATGAACAAGCTCATTATGTTAAATGAAAAATGAAAGAAATATTTAACACAAATGCATTATGAATCATTGATACAGAATTTACCAAATTTACTCAGTTTGAGACTGTCTCTGTAGTTGGTGAGAGCATAAGTCTGCAGCTATCTGCAAAAATTAGAGAGCTCAGGTTCAAATCCTGTTTTGGTAAAATTTCCTGGAATGTTCTCTCCCAAAAGAAAGTGATACCAGGTAACTGTAGACTTCAAGCTCAATTGTATCATTGAGTAATTCATTTCCTTGAAGATTTTGAAAGCTGACACAGGAGGTAAAACAAATATAACAAAAAAATGGTTTTAATCTATTGATATTTTGACAGCAAATATTAATAAGCTTTATGATTATTTGATTGCAGTGGGTTTCTGGCTTTATTACCTTTTTCTTCCCTGGACTGCAGACACCCATCAGATCATCATACTTGCCAGTACATGTTTTCTTCGGTGTGGCAGGATTTATTGCAGCAGTGGCAGCAGCACTTCTTGGTCTTACAGAAAAAGCATTATTTACCATGTAAGTTCAATGTATCAGATATAGTCATCATGCAAATGATTATGTTTATATTTTGTGTGCTTCTTTTACAGAATCTATGTAACAAATATGCTTCCTAATGAGAAATGCTAAAAAATGATAGTAGTACATAATGTGATAAGACACGGATTTTTAGGTTTTACAAATGAGATTTCATTTTTATTATGATGGAATAACCTTTTTTTTTACACTTTTAACTATTTATTTTAGCCTTTTATTCTAATATTTTTGTTGTCTTGTGAAAAAAGAAATTTTAATTAATTCATATGAAGAGACAATATTTGTAATGAGTCATGCAGTGGCAACTTGGCAGCATAAAAGTCATTTTTGCACAATTTTGCTGTTGCTATCATTACTGCTGAATATAGATAACAAGATTCTAAAATCTTAATTCCTAGAAGTAACACTCGTGTGTGTGTGTGTGTGTGTGTGTGTGTGGGTGGGGGGGGGGGCTGAATATACACAACAAAATGAGACAGAGAAAAATTAATAAATATATTCTGGTAACACATCTATTTAAACAAAAAAAGTTACTCTCTTGTTTATCAAGGCATCATTCTTGTAATGAGCCTGTGGATAAAATGTGGAATCTGCAGGATGAATTCTTATCTCTACCAAAAGCATTGTATACTACTAGTGATTTTAAATCACAGCTTGAAACAAATTACTATTGGGCAATGGTTTTTTAATTTCACTTTTTTCTTCCAGTGATCACAAAGAAAAAGACTTAGAATGTAAACTTTATATAGTGTTTATTTTCTTTACATTCCATTATCACAAAACATAATTAATACTTATCCATTTAGTCATTTAGCAACAGTTACTGTTATGAAATGACAATTATTACTGCAGCTAATTTTGAAATTAAATTTTAATTAATATTTGAAGACTTTTTTTTTCCTTCCCCCATTTGAATAAAGATTTTTATCTTTGATTTTAAAAGCACCACCCTCAAGCTCAGGAAATTTTTTATAGTAGCACATTTTTATTCTCCAAAACAGACCACTTCCTTCTGCAAAACAGATCATTTTCCTATGATTCACTTTATTGCAGTGCCATAAACTGCCTACCATGACAGAGTTTCACCAAGACGACAATCGGACACCTTCATAATAATGCTGGGCCCCACACAATCAACAGCATGCAAGCTGCACTCTGTAAAATCCATGGAGAGATGATGGTCCATCCAGTCTAAAGCCAGATCTGTTCCCATGTGTTTGGGGAGTTAAAAGTTTAAAGGGAAACTTTTTGGTTAGCCAAAGAAGTGCAGCATTGGCCCCACTCACCAATTTAGTGGCATGCAATCATGTGATTAAATTTCACATAGTGCTAAACAATGAAAACTCAAATTTGAGACCAACTTTGTGCCAGAAGTTAAGTGGAGCTTAAGAGTATTAAATCGACTCACCAGCTAATTAAGAATATGTAAACTCTGTTCATTGGTTATTAACAAAGAAGTTTATTTTGATTATTAAGGAAGTTTGAAGTCATTCTAATATAAATTTTGACATCATATTGCATTAGAATGAAATTCTGAGCACCAAATTGCAAATATTTTAATAGACCACAATTTCCATATTTTATATCTGTAACCCTAGGTTCCCTATTTTAAATCCCTTGTCTAAGATCCCTCTATATAGGATGAAAATATATATTTTTTTTCATAAAATATTTTGCTTTTAGGAACAACTACAGCAGTCTTCCAGCAGAGGGAGTATTAGTGAACTTCATAGGAGTTGTACTGGTGATATTTGCTGGTTTAGTCGCCTTCTTAGTTACAGAATCTCGCTTCAAACGGCAGGCATTACCAGAGGATGAGATGCTACTGACATCAGGGCTTGAGTAATAAAACTAAAACTTTGTGTAGAATAAAATTTACTTTCTATAAAAAGCTTTTTGTGTACTTAAGGTAAACTATATCAAACATAGAAAATTACATGTTCAGATGATAATAAAACTGCTCTAAACTCCTAGAAAACTCTTGTAAAAGGCATGAAACTTCTTCAATAATCCTATTACATAGATATGTGTGTAAAATATAAATATTCATTAAACTTAACATAATGGTCCAAAATCAATGTTCATAAAAGGCTTATATATCTATTTATTCAGCTTTCAAATTAAAATGGTTTACACATTGTGATGTTTTGTCACATCATATCACTGACATAAAATTACACTTAAAAGTTTCAAAATGCAATCTAAAAACTACAACATTAAATTGAGTCGAGATTGTAACATACACACCACTATAATTCAATAAAATGGAAGACTAGTTTCGGGAGCCATCACTTCTATCGTCAGTTCCTGGTCGACTGCCGGCCTTGCTGTTTGTTGCACATCGATTCATCTCTGGTGGAGGTTTGATGAACTTTTGTATTAGCACATCATTTGGCAGGATTTCAAAATTAAAAACTTTCTCCTTATTCTTCCAAATATAGATGTTTTCCCAGACTGTAAGTTCAGTTTTCCCTTTAATATTTTTAAGTAATTTGGAGTTTTTATTAATGTTATGTTGTTCTTTCCAAAAATGCCAAGCTACTGCTGATTTTTCTTCTTGTTTTTTCTTTATATTCCTAATGTGTTCTTTAGCTCTTGTTTTTATGTTTCTTTTTGCCTTTCCAATATAAACTTTTTCACAATCATTGCAGTTCATCTGATATATTCCTGATTTACCTTCTTCCTGTAGGTTATCTTCTTTTTGTTTTGAGTTAAGGATATTTTTAATGGAATAGTTATTTTTTGGAGCCAAAACAATGTTGTATCTTTTAAAAATCTTTTGAAATTTATGAAAGGCTTATGGGTGATATGTGAATGTTTTGTATGTTCTGTTTTTTTCTTTGATAGGAGTGAGTGTAGTGGTGTCTCTAATTTTCTTTTTATTCTTTGCTCTGTCTATTTTCTTGTGCACAACTTCTTGTTTGAAGCCATTTTCTATACCTATATGCATTATGTTATTCATTTCCAGTTCATATTCCTCCTTGTTCATTGGGACATTAACCAGTCTGTATGCAAGACTATTTAAAACTGCATGTTTGTGAGGAACTGGATTAAAACTGTTATATTTAATGTAATTATCCGTGTGTGTAAGTTTTCTGTATATGCCAAAATTTAGGTGATTTTCTTTTTTCATTATCTAAATATCCAAGAAAGGTAACTGTTTATTGCATTCTCTCTCCACAGTGAATTTAACTGTTTTTTCCTGCAAGTTAAGTAACTTTAGCGCATCATCCAAGTGTCTTTCTGGTACTATTGCAAAAATATCATCAACATAGCAGTACCAAGTCTTAAATATCCAAGGGAAATTATTTACTAGTCTAATTTCTAATGCACTCATGAAAATATCTGCTAATATTGTTTACAGTGGACTACCCATTGTCAGACCAAAATTTCGTTTGTAATATTTGTTATTGAATGTAACGTAATTTTGTTCTAGACATAAGTTAATTAATGTAATGTATTCTTGAATATCCTTTGTTGTTATTCCAATCTTTTGTAACCACTTTTTTATCAGAGAATATAAATTCAGTGTAGGAATACTTGGAAAAAGTGCTGTAACATAGAACGAAACCAAGGTATCTGTTTTTTATACTTTTATGTCTTTAATTTTTTTAATAAGATCTAATGAGTTTTTTATACTAAGAGATTCAAATCTTGGAAAAGTAGAAAATTTGTAAGCCAAATGGTTGACTTACAAATTTATACTCTCTGATAAAAAAGTGGTTACAAAAGATTGGAATAACAACAAAGGATATTCAAGAACACATTACATTAATTAACTTATGTCTAGGACAAAATTACTTTACATTCAATAACAAATATTACAAACAAAATTTTGGTCTGACAATGGGTAGTCCACTGTAACCAATATTAGCAGATATTTTCATGAGTGCATTAGAAATTAGACTAGTAAATAATTTCCCTTGGATATTTAAGACTTGGTACCGCTATGTTGATGATATTTTTGCAATAGTACCAGAAAGACACTTGGATGATGCGCTAAAGTTACTTAACTTGCAGGAAAAAACAGTTAAATTCACTGTGGAGAGAGAATGCAATAAACAGTTACCTTTCTTGGATATTTAGATAATGAAAAAAGAAAATCACCTAAATTTTGGCATATACAGAAAACTTACACACACGGATAATTACATTAAATATAACAGTTTTAATCCAGTTCCTCACAAACATGCAGTTTTAAATAGTCTTGCATACAGACTGGTTAATATCCCGATGAACAAGGAGGAATATGAACTGGAAATGAATAACATAATGCATATAGGTATAGAAAATGGCTTCAAACAAGAAGTTGTGCACAAGAAAATAGACAGAGCAAAGAATAAAAAGAAAATTAGAGACACCACTACACTCACTCCTATCAAAGAAAAAAACAGAACATACAAAACATTCACATATCACCCATAAGCCTTTCATAAATTCCAAAAGATTTTTAAAAGATACAACATTGTTTTGGCTCCAAAAAATAACTGTTCCATTAAAAATATCCTTAACTCAAAACAAAAAGAAGATAACCTATAGGAAGAAGGTAAATCAGGAATATATCAGATGAACTGCAATGATTGTGAAAAAGTTTATATTGGAAAGGCAAAAAGAAACATAAAAACAAGAGCCAAAGAACACATTAGGAATATAAAGCAAAAACAAGAAGAAAAATCAGCAGTAGCTTGGCATTTTTGGAAAGAACAACATAACATTAATAAAAACCCCAAATTACTTAAAAATATTAAAGGGAAAACTGAACTTACAGTCTGGGAAAACATCTATATTTGGAAGAATAAGGAGAAAGTTTTTAATTTTGAAATCCTGCCAAATGATGTGCTAATACAAAAGTTCATCAAACCTCCACCAGAGATGAATCGATGTGCAACAAACAGCAAGGCCGGCGGTCGACCAGGAACTGACGATAGAAGTGATGGCTCCCGAAACTAGTCTTCCATTTTATTGAATTATAGTGGTGTGTATGTTACAATCTCGACTCAATTTATTAAAATGTTAATATTTGACATCACTGTTACAAAAGTTCACTATATTTTATACTAAAAACTACAGTTGAATAAGTCATTGCTTAAGCTGAATGGAAATGAAATAATGATTTTGGTGCTAAGAAGCAGGAAAAAAATGTTATAGATGGATTAAAATTGAATCTAGTGTTTACTTTAAGAGTGTTAATAGTAATCTAAAACCACATAGAATAGACTGATATTGTATATTAGAAGAAATAAAAAAGAACTTATAGTTGGTTAATGTTATATTTGTTCACCAATCATTTCTGTGTATACATTATTATATTTTCAATATCTTCAGTGCCAAAAGTTTAATCAACAAAGGTGCTAGAACTGAAGGTATTAAAATTACCTTATTTTCTGGCCTTAAATGTAGTATGAATCTATAGAATGAATTTTATTGTTATTTCCATTTTTCATCAACAAGCTTAGATATAGTGTTAGATATAAAGGTTGAATTAAATAGAAAATTATTAAATCACATACAGTTTTATTTAGCACTGAAATTCTATTACAGTGCAGATATTTTCTCTCTCTAATTAGAACAAATTAGCAAAACATTAATTAAAAAATAAAAAGAAGGAGTAGCACATCTTTCTATCTCAGAATCGAAGTTCAGTAAGCAAAGTGACTCGAGGAAAAAAATTTATTGAGCGCTAGTGTTAGATATTGCAGAAAATGAGATTGATTGAGAATGTTTTTATTAACTCTTTTATAGAGATAGGCTGTCCTTTAGCAGTAACCACATATATGTTTTATAATTTATATAAAAATAATACAGACATAATGTATATTGCTTAGATTCCAAATATGTGGCATTTAAATAATGGAGAAGATTATATGTGCTAAAGTATATGTGAATGTTTAAATATTTAAGAACATAAATTTCTTTCACATAATAATGCAATATTATTTTCAACACATACATGATATAAAACTAGGAGGCACTAAACGATTTGGCATATATTTTGGACATTCTGGGTTCATTTTCCAATACCAATCAATCTGATAATTATAGGTAAATGCCTGGTTGATTGTTATGAAACTCAAGAGCATTTGGTCTTAAAAAACATTAAAATGAAATAAATGTTACAGGATGGCAATTATGCAACTAAGGCCCAATCCATCAGTAAAGTTATGAGAGCAGAAGGTATTCAAGTCCTGTATTTCCCATTGGAACAAACGGCTACAACTTAATTTCGCCACCGAACTCTGTTCTTGGCCAGCATATAAAGATCTGCCTATATCTTTCTCATCTCCCATATCTCCTCTTCTGCACTGACTCTTGGCCTCCTTCATTGCCTCCTACCTTGCAGATTTCATTTAAGGATTTCTTTCTCCACCACATTCTCCTTTCTCAGACTATGAACTATCCAATTCAATTTCCTGTTTCATGTCTGCACAGTGATGGACTCCTATTGAGTTCATTGTAGGAGTTCTTATTTCTGATGGAAATCTCTGTTACTTTCTAGGTTTTGCAATTATAAAGAAGAACCATTTTTTACTTCAGAAGATGCTAAGTTAAATTTTTATTGATATTAAAAATTAGTTTTTCTGTGGCAACATCAGCTTTAACAATAAAAAAAAAGACATCAGCATTAGTTTATAAATGATGTGCTTAAGTTCTAAAAACTCCACATAAGAACTCAAAGAGGCCATTGTCCTTGTTCTTTTAAAGAAGTAGAAATGCTCAAAATAAAATTAAAAAAAACCCTAATCCCTTCTGAGTCGAAATATTTAGAATATTCTCTATGGTTTCACTTACATGAGATTTATTCAGAACAATTGTTCCACTAAACATGTCCTGAGTAAATCTCATGTAAGTGAAACCAAAAAATGTCCTAAATATCTCAACTCAAAAGAGATTATTAATGTGTGCTTCACTGTGTTTGATTCCAAATTAAATTAATATTTAAAAAATGGATTGCTTTTCTTATAGATTCACGCAAGCTCTTATCTAATCAACCTATCCAAGTCTCAACACAATTTATAGCCATGTGGAAATTCCTGGAAATGAAAAAGCTGATTAACTAGTGTAACAAGGTGCATATTTAGACCACCTTTGGTTTATGTACCAATAGCCTCAGTTTGTTCACAGATTGCCAGTATAATAAAAACAATGGTGTCAGAATTTCACTATATATAAGCACAAGACAAAAGCTGGGAGAAACATATTACCAAGGGACCTATATCCAATGATATCCCCCGAGAAGTTGCTGTTTTTCTTTTTTGAACAACAATGGATCATGACTATCTACTGGCTCACCTTTAGAGAATTTGTATGATACGATCAAATATCTGTCCTCTCTGCAATAATGGAAGAATAGATGCTCTTCATCTAAGACCTGCAGAACTCTCATTAAATCTGACAAAGTTCAGACATTCTTCCCATTTTACTGGACCATGGGGCTTTTAATGGCTGAGTTACTGCAAGTTGGCATAGGTTAAATCAAATCAGTTTTTATTGAGGCATCAGGGAACTTTTGTATTGGATACAACTGACCAAAGGATGTATTTGCTTTCTGGATACGGTTCTAAATCTGAGCTGACTCCACAACATTTTGTAATAACACTACCCAGGTACTAAATTGTCACAGTTTCTACTCCATTAATTCAGAATTTCCAATGAGAAGAGAATATGGAGAGGTTAATATTCAACCAAAGCCTTCTCTGATAGAGAATGAACTAATATTAATCCAAATTTCATTTCCCCAGCAACCAACAGATAACAATGAACTAACTTTTGATAAAGTATTACATGATCTAATATACAAGCTCTTTAAACACAAAATTTCTATTAGTTATCTACATTCATTTTATAAACACTTATCTTTGAGAAAGGTCATTTTATGTTAAAACAATAACACAATATCTGGTTTGAAAATTATAACAGTAGGAGTTTCATAAGAACCAATATTAGCTCTTACATTTATTCTATATTCAAGCAATACACGGCTTGCATGGCCTAAATGCAGATGATACGGTAATATTTACCAGACATGAAGGCATTCATACTGCATATCAACAATTAAAAAACTCTGGATAATCTCATTCAGTGGCCAACAAAATAGTGACTTAAAATAAATGAAGAAAAATAACAGTCAATGTATTTACCAAGTGCTTTACTCATATTTTGGATTATCTGATTAATTTCTCACAATATCTCAGCCATATGCCTTGAGTGCTTCTGAAAAGTAGACTCACTGAGGGCATATTTTTTCCATGAGAAAAATACTGTTTATGCTTCAAGTACCCACTTTACTAAAATAACATGCCCATCTAGTCAAAACATCTACTCTACATTTCATTAATATGTTCATATATGCCTACAAGTTCTCACAGAAACTCATCTTCTAAAATGTCTGGATAGCATACAGAGAATTGTTTGCTGGACTGCTACAGAAGCTCATTATCTCACCCACAATGAGCAACTCTATAAACATTAATCTTTTCCGCAGCTATGTCCAGAATAAGAAAAACAAGTTTCTTAAGTCTTTTGAAATTTCATTCTAATCCATTGTTAAATAGGTTTTACAAATATTCAATTTGTTTTCTAGTTTTATGAAATTTTATTAGCTGAATTCTGTTATTGTTGGGGTAGTTTTTCTTTATACAGCTGTATCTATGGTAGTTTTGTAAAATCTTTAAAAAGGCAAGGGTCACCTCTGAATTGTGATGTGGAACTTAATGAAACTTAAAGGCAAAAAATAAATACAGATGTTGCGATTACACCAAGCAGTCAAAGTAACAATTACAATTTTTAAAAAAATATGGAGGAAGTAAACAAATATGACTTAACAAAAGGAAAACAATACACTCTTACAAATTGTCCAATGTACCTACTAAACTTTTGCACTATGTATAACTAATTTTTAGTAGTTTGTGCGCCCTTTGGACAGGCATCTTATGGAAATAAAAATTAGTGCTCTTTTATCTTGTAATGGTATCTGATGTGTGGAGGCAGAGATCTTTAGTGTATCAAAGATGGCAAAATTGTGTTATACGCATACAGAGGTTCAGAATTCAACTCCTCACAGCTGCATTACATTAACATTATGCCACATATAAAGAGAAATGCCTGGAAAGCGTCTAGCTGCTGTGTAGACACTCAAGCACTAACTAAGCTTAGTTTTAAATTTATTGTAAACATATTTCACGTTCGTTATCTTCGATTCCTTATCCACTAATTTGCCTTTCATATGTCTTTTTTTTTATAGTTACAAACTACATTTAAATCGCACAGAAAACTAAATTATGTAGAATGTATAGGAATGCCATACTGGATCATGTTCAGAGTGCATACCAGTATGAGGGCTTGAAAAAAACACTAGTTTTGTTGCCCTGTGAAAGTGCACTGAGCAATTGTAATTTATTTACACCAGTACAGTGAAATTATATTTATAAAGCAACCAGTTGTATGATATTCTCCTGGATCCAGCAAAACTTCATAATAGTTTATTTACATATTCAGTTCAAAATTTACCGTCACAGGTGGCCAAGGTTGTTAAGGTGCGGACTTATGAGCAGGAGGCCTGGGGTTCGAATCCCGCCAGGACCGTCCTCCCTGACTGAGGTGTTTTCCAGGTTTTCCTCAGTCCTCATAAATGGAAAATGCCGGGGAGGTATCCTGAACTTAGACCTGGAACGTTTCCTTCCTAAATCCTTTCCCAATTTATCATTTCATTTCATATATCATCAGTGTCCATCGCCTGTGGTGCCTCAGTAGTAAAAATGGGCATTAAACACTATTAGAAAAAAGTTAAAAAATCCAGACATATGATACATTGAACACCCTGTTATCACCTCTATGTATTTGTAGAATAGTGTTCTAATATGCATATGTGCATTTAAATAGAAGCAGCAATTAGTAATATTGAATGGGGATATAGGGGGGAGGGATAGAAGCAAATGAAATGAGGTGCATAAAAGGCATCTGTGCATTATGAAATTCACTCATCAACACCTGTATCAAAATGAGGTGTTTTTTAATTGGTTATACTCTGCAAGTTCCATCATGCCTCCTCTAAACAATTTAAATAAAACCTCTACATTCAATGGGTATCTTATCATGTCAGTCTAACTGGAAAAAACAGCAAATCCCCTAACCAAAAAAGAAAAAAATAAACATCAAACCAGCAAAATGTTAATCAACTTCAATTCCAAAAAGAATTTAATTTAAAAAAAACTAAAGAACAATTCCTCAAAGTCAGCTAATGAATAACAAGTAACAAAACATGGGGTAACATACAATACTCCTGGCACAACAATAAAAACAACCAAGAAAAAATTAATACTCTTTTAGAGTGAATGTACCAGCCATGACTATCTTGCAGTCCTCCTCCAACAAGGAGACTTGTAAATATATAATTTTAATGCATTAAGTGCTAATTTTTGTGTGCAATTTTAAAAGTTACATTAAATTTAATTTGAAAAGTGTTGCTGTTTTGCAACAATAAAGATACAACATAAAATGTTAGTGTTTTATATTCCATTTCTTACATTTTTACTTGTCTGTTACCATAATGCACAGTAAGACAGATGAGTAACAAAATGAAAAGCTAATGCCATATCATTATATCATCTTTCTGTTTATAATCCTTTCTGTTTATAATAAAATATCTCCATAACTAAGAAGTGGAAATTGGCCTCATTTCTGCACACAAGCATATGCACATGCACATATATTCGACTCTCAACAATCTTGCCTAGCTGGCAAAATGCTCACAGTTCAGAACACTCTTTGCCCAACACGTAAAAAAATATCTGATTTATAATTGAATTTTTATTTCTTATGTTTGGTGGTACTGCACATTCTTTTAGAAGGTAGTGTCAGCCATTTATAAGAAAAATATTTCAATCAATATTTTTGAAGATTTCAGCATTGTCAAACATGAAGCAAGATTTGTATGATATATTGGTGCTGTAAAACACTTAAATTGGTTTCTGTGTAAAATTTCACCTTGTGTTTAATGCGGTTTGTGCACTTTGTTTTTTAATATGTCATAATTGTACTTTTTCTCGTTGACATAAGAACTGCTGTGATGGCTGAAATGCAAATTTTTGCTTTCTTATACATTGTTCAAAGTTATTACATATTTCCAGATAATGTAAAGCATTCACGTTTAACTGTGTGATATATTCAGTTATATAATGAAAAAAACAAATTTTTTAGTGTTATATAAGTATGTGAGACTACATTTGCTTGCCCCAGTTGTCCTGAAAGGATTTTTGGGCCCTTAAATTATAATAGTTTTGTAGAGGCTTTGACCTTTCTGGTTGTTCCCCCCCCCCCATTACTGTGGCTTATTACACATTTTGTAGCTGAATATCCAACATTGATGAGCAATTTCTAACTGCATAAAGGCTAGGACCTAGAAAATGTTCCCAATATGCATAATCAAATATTCCTCAGTATCATAAAGCAAACATCTGTAAAATAGATATATTCCAATGACTGAATTGGTAATTTTTGTGATAAATTTATAAATAATAATAATGATGACAATAGCAACAACCATTATTATTATTATTATTATTATTATTATTATTATTATTATTATTATTATTATTTGGGAGTGTGTGTGTTTCACGAGGAATTTTAAAAGCCTACAGGACGAAAAGAAAAAAAATTGTTAGGCAGAAAATTTATATGTGCATCATATTTGGTTATGCTGATGCCGAATTGGAGCCTACATACCAACATGTACTCTTCTCTGGCATTTAGTTTCATTTTTACCCTGTAAAATGTACACAAAATTGGTTCTTTATACAAATATCATGCCTAATTTAAAGCTCCCTTGTGAAAATTCTGTAAGAATCAAATTAAAAAATTTAACATAAAAGGGGAAAAATGTTCAGATTAATTTTTTAATTGTAATGGCCATACTTAGAAAAATCTTTCATGTGCAAGGAAGAGCAGTTGCTATGCGAATTCAGTTGAGGTTTGTACTTATATTCTGAAAATCCAATATTTTTGGTTGTATATTCATTGAAAAAACATTGTTAAAATCTACAGGCAAATATAACTTGCAAACTTTTCCCTGAACTTTAGGTTAAAGAGCAAAAATTAATTTTTTTGTTTGTTTATTAGTTTGAATAATTTTTTTACAATTTAAAACATAAGCTGTAAATGTCATTTTTATATTTAATCTATTTTTTTAAATTATTTTTATTATTACAGTTCTCAAAATGTGTGGTAAATAAAAATCATATAAAATATTTACATTTATTGTTGTTGTTTACTAAATTAAATTAGCCCATATTCATTACCATTTATATCAATACAAATACAAATTTATAATTGCCTTGCAAATAGAAAGTAATTTTCATAATATCTTTCTATTTATCTTTTGAAATAAAAATAATACTATGCACACAATTACTAATATTACATTACCTTACTTTCCATTTTTTATAGTAGGTACTTAATTCAAAACCGTAACTTTTTCTGAGCTTTTCATTTGAAAGAAAATGGGCATTTGAGCTTTGTATTCCATTTTAAATTACATCTTAGACTTTAATCATTCTCAGAACATGAAATTCTATGTAGCTGTTATTTTGAATAAGAAACTTCTGACATAAACACACATAACATTTCAGTTTTAAAAAAAAAAGGTATTATTATCTTAAGTACGTAAATGTTTTACTTTTTGTGTTATTAATATAATGTATCATGAAATGATAAAAGATACATCATCTCAAATGTAAAGTAAGATAAATGTATTTAAAGTATGTTTAGAATTTAATGCACGAGTTATTAGTAACTATTAGTATTGGAATTCTTAAAGCACCTTAACCTCAAGTAAGGTACACTCAACACACACACAGGCTGACCCAAAATGCTAATAAGAATTGATGAGTAAGAAGCATTAGGGAAGAGGATGTAGCTTGTGATTCCTTATCTGTTGTATACAGTCCAGAACCATAAATTAATTCACTCTATTCTGCTTTTCATGCTTAGAAATTCCAGTTGCTATTAATTATGTATTTTATGAAATTTGAATTCAAAATATACATTTATGCACAGCAAAAATGTTTCTTTTCTACTCTCTTTGTAAAAGAAGTCCTTATTTTGCCGAAGATATTTTGGGGGAATGAATGAATCTGATTTACCTTGATAATAATGTCTTAATGGTTGTGTATATTAAGATCTGATAATGTCTGTTTGAGCAAAATCATTTCATAAGTACAATGCCCTCAAGAAATAATTTGCAGTACCCTTATTGAACACTTTGGACTCTCATGAAGTATGCACACTTATCAATTGCTTTTGGTGTTTGACTTTTTAGTTGGTCATTGTCAAACCTTTAAATCACTAGAAACAAAATGTATATTAAACTACAGTTTGTGTTCAATAGAAAATGCAAATCATATGTTACCACAGTTCAGGCTCGATGAATTCTCTTAATAGTAAATTTGCAGTTGTAAGCTTAATGGATATTGTTAGCTTTCAAAATGATTTAAGCATAATAGAGCACTATGGGACATACACCTATAACATAACAGAATGTGTTATATGTAGGAAATAGCAATGATTAGTTGATTGTGATTCCCAAATAAATATAAATGCTAAGAAATATTTACAAGGCCTTCTGCCTTCATTTATTTGGTGCACAAATGTCTATAACTTATAAATAAGGTTCTGAATTGCCCTTTAAATTTATCAATATTTTATTTAATTTATAAATATGTAAGTTTAAAATATTTATTTTCTAATGCATTTAATAAATGCTTTATCCCTTGATTCCAAATGTAAATGTTATATTTTATATTCTCATTTAGAATTGTAGCACAATGTTATTTGTTTGTTTTCACTGACAGCATGAGATTTTAATAATTCTTCATTGTTGAAAGAAAAAATTTTATATAACATGTAATTAAGTATAAAATATCTACTACAATATAAAGCTCACACTTATCATTTACTACAAACTATCTAACATGTTCCAGATGTAATGTTAAATATTATAATAAGATATACAATAAAATTATGATCAGAAATCATGATAAGTATTAAAACAAACAAAATAAAATTCACCTTAAAAACAAACCAGTAAACTCAATCTTGTATTCTTTGAATAGTATTGACACAAAATTCTAATAAATTGTTTTCTAAAATGTACAATAGAACATAAGATATATGATTAGGATTAATTTAAGTCATTAATATTGTAAATGTATGTCTTGGTAAAACAACTAATGACTTCTTTATATGCTGTACTTAAAGGAGTCCAACTATTATTTTATTGATCTTTTACAATACACAGCTTCTATAAGACTGTCCTTTTCTATCATTCAGGTTCATAGAAAGTGTTTTATTGTCCAGCTATTACAGGGTATAATTTAATTAACTGGGAAGTTTCTCAGTTGTCCACATATATATTTTACACAAAGTACAGAAAAGATAACTTTATGGTTTTTATATGTTATTTAAATTTTTAATGAAACATAATGTTTACAAATATTCCTTTTACTGTATTTTTTCACATATGTAGACATAAGTTTGGACATGCTTCCCTTTGTGATAGAAAATACGAAAAGTATATTATGATTTGAAGCAACTAAATACAAAGTAGAACAAGCAAATTGTTTATCCTTGAGTTAAAGTAACTACTTTTAAAATGTATACATTTGTAGTTAAGCAAGATACATGAATTTTCACCATTCTATTACTTTATTTGTTCTTGAATGATTTTACTGAAAGAAGGTGAGATGTAGTCACATATATATGCAACAATTTAAGAAAGAAAGAAAACAATGACAGATGTTTCAGAAGGGAAAAAAGGAATGAAAGTCATTCAAATGTAGAGATAGGTCATGCATATCTAATTTTAAAATGTGCAAATAAAGTTCAAGAAGTGTCCAGCAAGAAAGTTGGTACTTCTTGCTTCTTTACTGTTGAGGATAATGATGATGGAATGGTAATCTGATGTTTTTCCTAGTATAAGAAATTTCTATATTCCATATTTAAATGTATCATGCCATCCATTGTTTGACCCATGTTTTTAAGCCAGTATGGGTTCAGCAATCAATAGCTGCAAATGCATGACTGGTGGCTCACTCAGGATTAGCGTAATCGACTATGAGCTGGTAGATACCATGCAATGCTAATATGCGTAGTGTTCTGTGTCCTGCTCTCCATGTGCCTGTTTCAGTCATAGCTCAGAGATTTAGAGAATTGTCTTGTGTTGTGACATTACATTAACTGCTAGGTGTCGTAAAGCATTTCAGAAAAGCTTACCAGAAATTGGTTAATACGAAATACGTCATGGAATAAGAGGAAGTTTGTAAATGATCAAATTATCAAAACTCCAGGATCAGTTTTGGAAAATGAATAAACTGTATTGGAGTTAAAAAGAAAGTGAGGAATGAGTAAGTGATAATGCCACTCACTGACTAGACATTGGAGTTCCACACTGATGTGGCAGAGGGCAGAAGTGTAGTTCATGTACATTTTGCACCAGGAATACGACAGATTACATTGGAAACTGGAGGATTCCGAGAAAATCTGCCCAGGTACCTTTTTGTCTGCAACACTCTTACCACAACATTGCTTTCAAAATCAAATCTGGGGATGGGGGGGGGAGGTGTAAAGAAGTAGTGAGGCTTAGCTTTTTAGGTGCATAAAAAGTGAAAACTATTAACCCCTAAGTTTACTGTATCCTAGTTATAAGAGCTGTTAAAGGATGCTATAAATGTTGAGCTTGAATTTGGATATCTTAAATCTATTGCTGTTATAATGAAACAGAGACTTGTGTTTTAAAAATATTCATTCAATTTATAACTATGTCAGTCAGTCATTTTTATAACCTGCAATGTCACCAATATTCTCATGTTTCAGGTGCTCAGAATCCTTCACAAAGTCCCCATTTAATGTATCATTTTAAATTCTTTATTCTTATTTAGCCATAACAATTTCTGTTTGACTTTGCTTGAATTTGAACCATTAACTTGGTTAAGTTTATTTCCACTAAGGTTGTGCATCGCTTAAGATCATTGCTTTGCAATTTAACTCTTTTTACATGCCTTACAAAAAAGAATTTTCCATCTGTTGTGAACCTATCTTAAAAGTCCATTTATATATTGATGCACATGAACTCTTGTCTTTTTTCATTGTTGTTACCTTTAGAATAGTAAACCATAAGCATCACAGTTTAGCATAATTAATTGCTTACAACTTAAAAGCAGTGATCAGCAAAATGAATAATCTAATTTTGGGAAGTCCCATAGTAAAATGAGGAGCATGTTTGTTCATGAATAAAGATGCATGCTCATAACTGCAGTCAATTTCAAGGTATTCCAAAATGAGATTCAACTCTATACACAGAATGTTAATTTATCTGCATATTATGCCTTAAAATGTGTAATTACATCCAGTAATTGAAAAGACTAATCCACATAAAAAGAAATTAGCATATTTAGTTTTAACTCATATGCATCTTCGTATTTTGGAACTAAACGCTCAAACTTGAACATCTATTTCAGTTTGAAAATTGTAAATGATGACACAAAAAGTATTTATTTACCTAGAAATAAAAAATTATGTAATTAATCCTTTGCTTAAGTGTGACCCAAACAAATGGATGACATGATATTAATGAGTACACTTTTTTTTGAAAGGTTCAGTATTATATAAGTATGTGTGCACCTTATAATTTTTATAAATTCTGTGCAATACAGCTTTTAAGGAAATTTATGAGCAGTTCAGTTATTTGACTTGAATTCCAAAATGGTCTAAAGACTTTGAAACAGTTTAAACATGGAGAATGTCAGAAGACATAAAGTGCAAAGGAAACTCCAAAATGGAAATGGGAACTTCATTAATAGCTGAGGCAAATAGTTAAAAAGTTTGCTATTGGTAACTTTTAAAATATACTTCTAGCAAAGTTATAATTAAAATTATTTTATTACTAAAACATTTCAATTTATAAAATGGGTTTATCATCATTCACATAAGTGTTAAGTTACTTATAGAGAATGAAGTTGCAGCAATTTATGTACATATCAGTGGGATCAAAATAAAAAAAAAAATATATATATATTAGTTTTCAGAAAGGATAATAAAAAATCAACATGGGGAATTGAAGGTATATTTTAGTAATGTTAGATATTTTGATAGCAATATACTTTGTATCTTTCTAGTCTTTTGGAAGAAAGGGGCATATTAAAAGTTAAATTTCTATCACATCTGACAAAATAATCAGCCTTGACTATTCTATGTTTAGTATGTTAAACATAAATTATATAATTTATCTGTCCAATCACTATCATTAATCCTTGTATTTTCTGTAATAAAGGGAAATTCAGGATGTTGGAATGCATAAGTGTTGTAAGGTTATTGCAGTTAATACCCTTTTATTTTCCTGTAGTAGTTTTAATGCTTCATTATTCAGAAATTTTCTTCAAAGTGGCCCATACAATCTTTATTAATTTTATATTTAAATAAATAATGGTAATACAGTGCAATTTTTATGCCTTGTACATCAGTTTTTGGTAGCCTACCTCAATCTATCAAATGTTTGTCACTTTAATATATGCTCAGCCGAATGTGTGGTTAAAAACAAAAAAAGTTAATTTGCAGTTGCACGATCTCTGGAATAGCTTTACGTGACATACAGTATACATTGCAGCTTTGTTGATTTTTAATATAATTATGTCATGTGTTTAATAATGCTGGTAATGAAATATGCTATATATACAGTAAAACAATCTTGCAGAAGAACAAAAGAAAATTAATGAAAATTTCCTAATAGCCTAGTTGTAACTAGTAACACCATAAAAAGACTCATAAAAAAAAGTGCATACCACAAGTTCTTTCAGTGACAAAGTTTTTTTTCTTCTTTCCTTCTTTTTTCCCAATGCAATATTTGTTCATTCTGACTTGTGGGAAACTCTCAAGAATGCAGCCGACTTCTGAGGTTTGAATGCCTGGAAGATGCTGCTATTCCTGTTCCAAGAATAGTGACCAGGAATGATGATTGGCTGAATAAGCTCAACAGATTTTGTGGCTTAAGTTTCCCAAGCATTCACCTCAAGACTTAGGGGAAAACCCTTGAAAAAACCTCAAACTGGAAACTGAACCCAAGCCTGCCACGTAGAAAGCATGAATGCTACCATTAGAATACAGTGGTGGTATTTCATTGACAAAGTGATTAAAGATTGTATGTTCCTACAGAAGAAAAATTAAATGAGAGAGTCACAAGTTTAGAACACACTCCACAGAGGTCTATGAAGTGTTGATCACAAGAGACAGGCAAATTAAAGATCTCAGCAAAAACAGCTACAAAACTTCTTAAATTAAAACCATACAGAATCTAGAAAATACAACAATAACAATGGCACGATCATAAGGCAGTTTTAATTTTACTGTGGGTATAGTGTTAGTGGTTTAGAAATTGATCCAAAATTAACTTTTTCCACCAATGAAACTTGCTTTTATCTTCATGGGCAAGTACTACCCCAAAACAATGTGTGTAAGTCAGTTTTTATACTGCCTGCCCTTTATTTGTTTACTGGAGCCAAAATAATATTTCTATTTAGAAGTATCTTTTGAAATATTTAATATATCCACAGATGGGATATAAATGTTATTGTATACTTCATCTGTGGGTACTATAAAAATATTTAAAGATAGAATATTATTTTGACTTCAGGATAGAAATACAACTTAAAAAACAAAACCAACATTAAGACAGAATTCCCCATTAAACCACCAGGTATTTATGAAACTAGGTGTAGAGACTGCAATAAGAAATGTGGGAGTGAAACAATGTCAAGGAACAAGGAACACATGAAATCAGAAATATTTTGCCTCAATAATAGTGAATTTTAATATGAACCATACATAACTTTTAAAATTTATCCAGAAACATTCAGAATTATATTATATAGGAGAATGTATTCATTCATGAAAATAAAAATAATTTAATTAATTCACAATTTTAATTAACAATGACATCAACTCCAAATTCATAAGATCTACAGGAACAAAGAGTGAATCTGTGCTGAAAAGAAATGTCTTCTAAACATTTGTAAGTTAATTAAAAATGGTGAAATGTAGTGATTCTTAGTCCAAAATGTATAGTCAAGGTAAGCTTTAGATACTATTAAACTAAATGTCCACTCCAATCTGCCACCAATACACAACATGCTATTGAATTTACTAAAGCCTGAAATTACATTTGCTTTTGTATGTATTCAGGAGGCTCAAAGTCTGTTATAAGAAGAAAAAAAAGTGAAAAAATTTGTCATATTTTCTAAATATACTGCATTATCAAATTCATTCTGACTTTACTGTGAGTCATTTGAAATGAATGACATCACAATTGTAAAGCAAGTTTCTATAGTATAACCAGCTTATCTGGTTCTGAAAATTCTGGAGGACAGGAGTGCACCTCAGAGAGGGAAAGGAAGAGAAAGAGAGATTGCCATGTGGTAGTTAAATCACTCTGTTTACAAAATGCAGTCATGTTAATTCCTTTACTACTCACTAGTTGCATACTACCATAGTCTTGAAGCCGATTCCTTTCTTATGCAAGTAATCCATTCAAATTGACTCATGGCAAGGTCCAAAAAAATCTGATCACCCAATACAGCTTCTATATCAAATGTTAAACCTATTATTTACATGGATTAATATTGCATGTTAGTTGGTTAGACTCCATATCAACAGAACAGAAATCAGGAATTTACGAAACAAAATGTGCAGATTGTGCTCAGAGCTGCAAAACAAAGAGAAATTTCGAAATTAGGAGGAAAGAACATTTTAGGACTATTCGGTTTAAGCAAGTGGATAAATCAGCAGTAACAGCTCAATTTTGGACCAAAAACCATGAAATAAAACCAGAAATTAAATGCTGAGACATCTTCACAACCCATTGGAGTTATCCACTTGGGAAAAAAATTTTATATTAAAAAATAGAAAAAAACTTCATGAATTTCGAGTTTCCTCCTATAGATGAACTCAGCAATTTCCTACTTCAACCAACAGAGGCCACTACAGAAACATCTGGGTATCCAGCCACCGTTTTGAGTAATGGCGGTTTGGTGAGCAACTGAAGATGGGAGAGATTCTCCCGAAACGCGTCTTACTTTTATGTAAGTAAGTGGAATTTAGTGTAAAAAAAAATGAATACCTAATTAAATGTACTTATGAATCTGTTGACAATGGAGTGGTATATATATATATATATATATATATATATATATATATATATATATATAAACAATGTAATAACATTTTGTTCACACTAACTCCATTCACTTACATAAAAACTGGACATATGTTTCACATAAATATGCAGTGTTTTATCGTTTAGCACATAGATTAATTAACATCCCACTCACAGAGTACAAATTGGAATACCAACAAATCATAAAAATAGCAGAAACTAATGGATACAGCAAAGATACAGTAATAAAAATCGTCAATAAAATCAAAAAACAAAAAATAATAAGAGATGTTTCCACACTTAAAAGTGCAAACAAAAGATACAAGTTCAAAAGTTTCACATACCACCCAATTTACCACAATAAATTCAAAAAGATATTCAAAGAACAAGGAATTATGTTAGCCTCAAAGAACAATTTTAATATAAAGAACTTATTAGGTTGCTGAGTAAAGGACAACATGCCAACAGAACAAAAGTCAGGTATATATGAAATAAAATGTGCAAAGTGCGATAAAAAATACATTGGAAAAACAAAGAGGAATTTGGAAATCTGGAAAAAAAAAGAACACTTTAGAAATATTTGCTTAAAACAAATTGATAAATCAGCGATAGCAGCGCACTTTTGGAATAAAAATCATGAAATTAAACTAGAGATAAAACTACTGAAACATCTTCATAGTGCAATAGAACTTTCCACTTAGGAAAACATTTTCATTATAAAAAATAAGGATAATTTGATGAATTTCGATTTCCCTCCAATGGATGAACTCAGCAAGTTCCTAATAGAACCGACAGATACTGCCACAAGAACATCAAGAGACCCAACCACCACCTCTAACAGCAGTTTGTTTACAGGCTGAAGATGGGAGGGATCACTCCCGAAACATATGTCCAGTTTTTATGTAAGTAAATGGAATTAGTGTGAACAAAATTTTATTACACTGTTTATATGAATACCTAAGTTTAGGATAAACTTTTGGTAGCTATTTACAGATACCAATACCTTAACAATCAATTAACATACTTAAGGCAACATTATTAATTTTAAGTTTAATACTGCAAAAACACATCAGAATAGGGAATGGACACCCTTCAGTACTAATTGAAACAGAAAAGCATCATATAGCAAGGAAGGTCAGAAGAACTAAAACTAGGTGCTCCTAAGGTAATTTTGCAGGTAACAAAATTTGGGGAAATAATTTTAACTTTAATGCATTTAATGTTCTACATCATGCTATCTATAATGGATGAACAATTCATAGAAAACTATTTATCAGTAAAGTTAATAGAAAGAAGTTTCTATCTTGTGCTCAAGCTGATATAATTGGAAAAATATAAATTCATAGAAGAGAGTAAATTTGACCTTTCCAAGTTAGATGGATGGGTAATAGTGTGGTGGAAGAAGAACAGAGATCTGGATGAGGAGAAGCATGGAGTAGTTATGGGACTGGATGGATGCATGTTTTTGGAGATGCACATTCAACAGAAGACACTATAGATTACAATACTTATATGAATAACTTTAACTCTCATCTTCATTTAAATGTGGAAGACATGGATTTGTCTAGCATCTGTATTTTTATACAAGATAAGATCCATAACTTACATCTCTAGACCTAAGGCTATGGTTGTTATTTAACACACTAAATTGAAAGCAAACACCACTACATTTGCTGGATATCAATCTAACTGAAAATTTGTGGCACACTTTAGAATAAAACATCAGAAATATTCAGTTGCAAATAAAATTAATACTAAAAAAGCATTAGAGGAACAAATTCTCATGACGAATTATAGGAAAATTGCTAAGATGAATTAAAAAAAATTGCAGGAAATAAAAAAATCTGTCAAGTGTTAAAACAGAAAATAATTTCAGATTACAAAGTAGATTTCCCTGAAATATTTCTTCAATGTGGAGTAAGATTTAATTAATTTTCTTTGAGCAGTTTTTCTTTGTTTAAACATATTGAATTTTAACTAAAATAGTTAATTGGAACAGTGCACAGTGAAGGTAATCATATATTAAGATCATTATGTGATTGAGTCGAACTAACATTCTTCTGTTCCACTTACTTGTTTGAATATGTAGAAAAAAAAAGGAATTCTACATTTTTAAACAAGTAAGTAGAGCAGAAGAGTGTTAGTTGGACTTACACAATGATCTTAATATTAGACTTTGCTTATATTGTGTTTAAATAATGATACTTAAAATGAAATACTAACTGCTCATTTATATATTTTCTGGCAAATTGAACTATCCAAACATAAGGATTATAATCAGAAAATACTTTCTCGAGCTATGCTTTGCATAATAATTTCAAAACCATCAAGTCTATGTCAGATTTTTTATGAAACTAAATACACTAAAAAAAAACAAAATTACTAGTCTTTCACTGCTCTTACCAGAAAAATTCAACAAGTTGGTGGAAAAAGGACAGAAGAAGTCTAAATGATAGTGCTTATAATGCTATGATAGCAAGATAGATTTCATATTCTCATATTTTTCTTTTTTTCACAGTATATCTACTGATAATTTTTTTCATGCTTTTTTCCCCCACTATTATTTACCATGTATTAAATAGGTATATTTTGAAATAGCTCACAATCTTTCAAATATGCACATGTCATTCGCCTGGATGGACCAATTATTTGTTGCTTTTTTAATTGTTGAAGTTAGAACAACCTGGTTCTGCTAGAGAAATTATCAAGTTGTTATTGTCTTTAAAGATGAATTTAGGGGGTGGCCCAAGGGGGAAAATCCCCATCAAAAATTTAATATCTTAAATGTATATATGTATATACATATTTGTATATAATATTTGTAAAAGTCTAAATAATGAATGAATAAGTTACATTTGTAGCGAACTAAAGTTTCAAATGGAATACACATTATAAGTAAGCAGTTATCAAAACAGCATATTTGTAATAAAATTCCATTTGAAACTCAACAACGCTGTTAAAAGGCCTTGAAACTAATGAATTTAAATTATCATCTGTTCATTATATTGTTAGAAATTATTAAATGTAATTACTTTATTTATTTACGTAACGAAGATAAAAGAAATCTTAATAACCATGCTATTTTATTAGTATTACCAAAATTTGAGGTCTATGACACCCCCTGCCACCATTCAACACTGTTCAGCAGTAGCAGTAGCAGTAGTGTAATTGTGTATCCCAGATTTATGCTGCTGCGAGCCGCCGCTATATAGCTACAATTTCACTTTCATTTATTTTATTTTTAGTGTTAGCGGTAATAATTAACAAATGAATAAAACGACTTGTCTCAAACCTTACCTCATTAGTAACGATCATGCGTAGGTAATATTTATTAATTTAATGGTTGATCCAATTCAGGTAAATGTTTGAATATACGGCACTTTATTCCAGAGGTTAGATCACCCATGATGCACTGGAATTAGGATTTTGGGAGTAAAACTGCAGAAGTCAAGTGAGAGTAGTTTTTGTAGCAGAAAATGGAAAACAGGCGGGAAATGTTACGAAATTCCAGGAAAGGAAGTATTGCTTGCGTTATAGGAATATATTCATTGTGTGTGCATTATTCTACCAAACTACGTCTGAATAAATGAGCATAAAGCATTGGGAAACGTTTAACCTCTAAAGTACCGTATATTCAAACATTAATTTCCAAGTGTCTGTCTCAGAGGTATGTCCAACATTACTATGTTGTCAACTTGGAAGGGGAAGAAAAACAAATGACGGTTGTGCATTACATGATTGACACCGCAGATTACGTGTTGACACATTAGGTTATGAAGTAATTTGGTACACATTTATTAATCGGTTACAAAGTTGAATTCGTCAAAGACGGAGAAAGAAAGTGAGCGTGTACTTTGACATTTCGAATCGAGTATTGGCGCAACTTTGAACGTAACTAAGCGTAATGAATTAAAAACCGTGAGCGCAAAATAACGTACAAGCGAGATAATTGTTGTAAATTTAATTTCAGTTGAATTTTGTGTTGCTTTAATTCTTCATTGAAACTGTATGATGGCAGGATTTCAAGAATGGCACACCACGCCATCAGATGCATCTTTAAGATTTGATGGAAATAACTTCAATGGTCAAGAATTTCAGCAGTTAGACTTTCATGAAGAAACTTCAGCTACATGGGGACATAATACTGACTTTTTCCCACACTCCACTATGAATCCCGAAAGCAGTTACCCTTATTCGTATAGTAATTGTGGGAGCGTTAACCCAGAGGACGAAGAAGAGCCACCCTTGCTGGAAGAGCTTGGAATTAACCCAGAAGCGATCCTTAAGAATGCATTGGCTGTTTTGAGTCCAGTATATAAAGAAGGAACTCATTCTGTTGCGTCTGGTTTCCTAAATGAAACTGACATGGCAGGTCCTGCAGCATTTTTTGTTTTACTGGCAGGAAGCCTATTATTTACTGGTGGACAGGCTCATTTTGGTTATGTGTATATTATTGCAGTGATAAGTAGCATACTTATGTACATACTTGTAAACCTGATGTCATATAGCAATGTACCATTCTTGGCAGTTGCATCAGTTCTTGGCTATTGTCTCCTACCAGTTGTTATTTTGTCCTTCATTGGCATTTTCATACACTTGCGCACAGCAGCAGGCATGATCATGACAGCATTAGCAGTGTTTTGGTGTAGTTTGTCAGCTGGGCGAATCATAGCTTCATTTTCAAATAATGAAAATCAAATGGCATTGATTGCATATCCATGTGCACTTTTGTATGGTACTTTCTGTCTTATAGTTGTATTTTAAGATAATAAAGATTTCCAACTTTATGAATGTATTATAGGTACTAACTTGCATTTAAGTTGAACTAGTTTGAATAATATTGATAGAGAATAAATATGGCCTACAGAATATTAATTTATAATCCTAAATGTAACATTTTCTTGTGGTCTAATTATAATTGCATATAACTTAAGTTGCTGCTAAAAGAGATTGTTGCCTTAGAAAATGTTATGGTACATATTACTATAATTGTGTAATAATACATATATATACTTTACCCATATATTGTGTGTTCAACTTTAATTTAATAAACCAATTAAAGAATATTGGCATGTTTTATTTGAAATATTTGTATTATTTATATATTTAAATTTCTTCTTCCTCCTTAACATTATGTCAGTCCTGGTGGTGTAGTGGTAACCATACTTGCCTTCTAAACCAAAGATCGCGGGTTCAAACCCAGCCAGGATTGATGGATTTTTGGGGGGCGTAAAAATCCTAAGTATGACTTCCTTTGGAAGGGAAGTAAAGCTGTGGGTCCCATGTCGTACATTTACGGCACGAAAAAGAACCTCAAGCCTGAAAGAAGAGGCCTCTGAGCAAAATTTGTCGGCCGTTTCACGCCCTGAATAGAATGGGACGCTGATGACCTGTGGTGTTAAAGAGTGTCCTTAAATAAATCAAATCAAATCCTTAACATTACATGAATATTTTCAAGGAGCAGAGAACTCCATATAAACCATTAGACTAATCTCAGAGTTGTTTTTAACAAGATAGTGAAATGTATGCAGTTCATTTAGAAGAAACAAATTAATTATGAGAAATGTTCTCCATCAGCACATTTTGAAACATTAAAAAAAATATAACATTGCTTTACAATCTCTATATAAGCCAAAAGGTAATAATTTGTGGTGACATAAAGATATATAAAATACTAAGCTTGAGAAGAAATCAGCTTAATGACCTGTTGGAGCATATAACTTTATCTCACACTGTAAATTTTGCCACAAGATTGGTTGAGTGAAAGAAAAGGCCCTAAGGCCTTAACTCACCCAATACAAATAAAAAAATAAAGGAAAATAAAACAAGAATAACTGAGACCTCTAAAAAGGCATTGTTCACATATTTGTAAATACAATTAACATTATTTCTTCAAATATATATTCTCTAGTTAATGAATCATTTAACCATAATGCCCAAGTAACAAGTATTATGAATACAAAAAAGAAAAGAAGTGTAACACATTCAGAATCGTCAATAAAGAAAATCTTAACAGTTATACTAAAACATTAGAGTGTGAATCATGGAATCCACTGTATCAGTCTACTCATACAGGTAACAAATTTAATAATTTTCTAAGGATTTTCAAAATGCACTTCAAATCATGCTTCAGTCAGGATACAAAAAAGCTATAGTTAAAATAATCACAACTCCATTACTATAGAAATATAAACTTCTTGTTAATATAAAAGAAAACTTTATAAGATGTAAGAAGTAGTGATAATTTAATCTTAAAAGCACATTATAAACAATATTGCAAGTGGCTTAGAAAAGTTACAAAAAAGTCTTAATTATTAAAAACTCTTTGAGAAGTCTGATAATAAAAAAAGAACCAGCTGCCATATTATAAAAAGGGGACTAGGAAAAATTCATACCACTACATTCAATTCACAACAACAACAACAACAATAATAATAATAATAATAGAAGATAAAGAAATAAGTGACTCAGAGAAAATTGCAAAGATATTTAAAAACTTTTTTTTAAATATTACCAACAATTTGAATATAAATTATGGAAGTAAAGAAAATGCATTAGATATTTTAAAGGTATCCTTTTTGAATAACATTCCAGAATTTAACATTAACAGGACAACACCATTAGAAATAACTGTACTATTTCAGTGATAGCAAAAAATTCATCAGGACATAAGGAAATTACCAATAAAGTTTTAAAAGCATGCCCACTGATAAATACACCATTTAGTTATCTATGTAATGAATCACTATCATTTGGCATTTTGGCAAAAGAACTAAAGTACTCTTTTGTTAAACTATTGTTTAAAAAAGGAGACAAGCATGAGATTTGCAATTACAGATGCATATCAAATTTCTCATAAATATATGAAAAAATAATGTATAACAGATGATATTATTATCTTGAAAGCAATAATATTCTGAGAAACAATTTCATTTCAGGAAGAAAATAACATTTACTCAAATTTTAGCTTATAATCTGTCATACTAAATAAAATGCATCGGCGGAATTTTCTATGACCTAGCTAAACAATTTGATTATGTAAACCATGAAATTCTAATAGTAAAACTGATCTTTTTTGGAATAAAACATTAGTATAAACTGCTTCATCTCTTATCTTGACAACTGAAATAAAAGGTATATTAAGTGGTTCAGAAAACTAATCAATGTAGTGTTCCAGTTTGGAGAATTATTGAACATGGAGTTCAATGGGAACCAATTCTTGGCTTTTTCTTTCTTTCTTTTTTCTTTTCTTTTTTTTTTTAGTTTATATAAATTATCTCTCATTGTTACTAAAAAATATTAGTACTACTGTTCTATTTGCTGATGATACCAATATAATAGTTACTAACAATAACTTCAATAATCTGGTGGGAAAGTTAGTTACGTGCTTAATACAATTTGTAACTGGTTCAAAGCTAACAGATCATTAAATCTAGTTAAAAAAAAGCATGAAAATAATAATAATAATAATAATATCATCATCATGAAATTCATACATAACATATATATGCTCTTACATTAAATGAAAGTACTAATAATCATATGCTAGACAAACATTGTGATACCAAATTTCTAGATGTTCAAGTTGACAAATACTTAAATCTGAAAGCACATACAGAGTATATTATGCCAAAACTAAAGTCGGCAACTTACATGCTTTGCTCATTGTAGCATATTAATTCTGAAGGTGCACTCAAAACAGCATATTCAATTATGAAACAGGTTTAATATTCTGGGAAACTCAGTTGAAAACACACATGTTTTTATATTATAAAAGAAGGCCATATGAATAATATGTGGTGCAAATTGGAAAATCGTGCCAAGATTTATTTCGAAAACTAAAAATTAATATTTCCTGTAAGCTTATCCTTTCTCTTATGAACTTTTAACATTAAAAATCAAGATCATTTCACTAAAAATATGCAAATACATAATATAAAACACTAGCCAGAAGAATAATCTATATTGCAAGTTTATCTAGTAAAAAAGGAGTTTATTATGCTCTCCTAATTACTGAGAAAATATTATCCGATAATAGGGAAATCTTCTCTTACGAAATATCTGTACAATAAGACTTATTATTCAGTTGACAAACTCAATGAATGTATGACTTTTAAATAATAATAAGACAACATATATAATATGGCAAAATATCAGTGTATGAAATATGCTTCTTTCTTTTTTATTTGTATTGCAGCTTAAATATATTTTGTTATTATGAGATTGAACTTGTGTATTTATATACTTAAAACATCTTTTATTGCCATATAAGTTTTACTAAGAATGAATGGTGTTTAATGCCCATTTTTGCTACAGAGGCACAGGCAATGGACACTGATGATAATGAGATGAAATGATATATTGGGAAAGGATTTATTTTTAAGGAAGGAATCATTCCAGGCCTAAGTTTTAGGGTACCTCTACAGCATTTGTCATTTATGAGGACTGAAGAAAACCTGGAAAAAAATCTGACTTTATTTTGCTAAGAGGATATTGCATCATTTTGGGGAAATGATACAAAGGCTTTGTGCACAACAGTTTTGCAGCCTAGCTTCCAGTTAAGCCCACAACTTCTTGGTATTCTATTGTTACTAATGTCATGTAAAAATCCTCTTGGTTAACCTACTTTCATTAGAAAATCCTTTGGGGGGGTTTAGAAGCTTTAGAAACTTCTGGAAATCCTTTATGAAGCAAATTGCTAAATTCTTTAGGAATATTCTGGGAATTGACCAGAAATTGAAAGGGTATAAAACATAAGGGCAACTCAGTGGAAGTTGGCAGACTTTGGAAATGTTAGGCTGAACCTTTGCCATTGGTCCTAGTCTGGACTAGACATGCACCACAGCTACTCTGCTTAGCTCCGCTACATATCTAAGGTAAGAATCAGCCATATTGGGATGATCTATAGTATTCTCTGCTTAAATTAATAAATCCTACTATGCATAATTTCAATACTCTGACCTCTGAAGCTCCTGTCCCCTCTTTGTGTCTCAACAAGTATCATGGCATTGACAATTGGCTTCTCCCATTTTGTAGCTGTGCTTTGTTGGCTCATACCTCAAATAACCTTACTGTAAGAGTAAACACTTGTTCTTGACTTCAACATCTGCAAGAGCAAATTTTTGATCATTAAAATGTTGAGCAGGTCAAGTAATTGACAACCAAAGATGTCTCAGACCATTGACAAGATATAAATAGATAAATCAGAAAAGAAACAGAGATGAGAAAATGAACACAAATACATAATTTAGTAGAATGTATAATGATATGAAAAACTGTGTATCAATATTTAACATACCTATATAATAAGTAAGCATGCTAATGATAATATATTCTCTAAAGCATTATAAAAGTATCAACCTGAAGGTCACTCAGTAAGAGGTCAACCTTTTTCCAAACAGCAGGATTATATTCACATATCTTGAAGTAAGAACAGACCAAAAAATTTAAATGTTTAAAGAGAAGAAATTATTTCATCAAGTATAAATATAGGAACACTCAGAAAGCTTCTGGATATGAGCCAGATATTAATTATAATTTAAAACATCACATCTCAAATTATTCCCCCTCAGCAACTATGATTTTCCTTCAGAAGCAAGATTGAAAGCACTGGTACCACTCATTGTCCTCATGCTATACAGCATCTTCTAGGCTTAAAATTAGTTCCCTTGCAGCCTATTTTTCACTAGGGGAATAGGAAGAAGTTGCAAGGTGCCTGGACTGTCAAAATTGTAAAAGATGTGTAGCAAGCTTCATAGGAATACTCTTCAGGAAGTTAAGTGTGACATTGGCAGTGCAGCCTGATGCATCTTAAGTCCAGTACTTGGATAATTTTCACACATTTGTTCAAAAGCTTATGTGAGACATTCATATACCACACTGTGGTAAATGTCTTTTAATCTTCAAGGGGACTTGTCACATGACTAATGGAAAAAAAGTATGAGCTGAGGCAGATTTATCTCCAGGCCCACTAGACAAGGGCCTAGGGTCAGCATACATTTAATTTTATCTATGTTTTTATGTTTTTATTTGCATTTTTATGCTTAAAAGTTGAAAAAATTATGAAATAGTTAAAGTAATGGCAACAATTAGTAATTCAATTTATAAAAATATTATTACTTGGAATCTCTTTCTGAGGATGAATCTGACAATCAGCTTCTATATTCCCCTGCATTCTCTCAACAGTTTTATTTTACATTTTAGCAAATAATCCAAGTTGGTCAGTGGTAGTGGCACACATGTTAAAGCTGAAGGTTTTGTGCTGGTTTGGTACAGTTTTTAAGTGGCTAGGCATTTTTTATTTACGTATAGTATAAATGTGATTCTTTTCTTTTGTGTAGCTGACATTCACATAAATAAGTGACATCAACATAAGTGATAAAGCAAATTTCCAATATTAAGTAGAGTAGCATTTCGTAAATTAACAAAAGGAAGCTAAAGCTTTAAAAATACTTGATAGTGTGGACACATTTTTCTCAAGAAATATTCAGAATAAAGGGGGGTATCAAGTGGCTTGGGATGCATTGTGAGTAAAGATAAAGGATTTGTAGTAAGAGAAGAAAAAGAGCTAGTTAGTAACTCAGTGTTGTGGCAGTCTTTCTTGATATGTATCCAAAAAGTATTTACATATATATTGATATTGATACCGGTGCAAGGATAGGAGAAGAACAGATACATGTATTTAAGTGACATAAATGAAGAGTATGATAGAGATTTTGAATAATAGAGAAGATGAATGATAAGTTCTCAAATAAAGAAAGGAAAAATTCTTAGATTTCTGTGAAGAAAATAATTTTATGCTAGGTAATGGAATCAGAGGGTCTGATTTAGATGGAGATTTTACATTTGCAAATAAAAATGGACAAAGTTTGTAAGATTATATGCTGTTAACATTTTAAAAAAATTAAGTTGAGATTGTAACATACACACCACTAAAATTCAATTAAAAGGAAGACTAGTTTTGGGAGCCATCGCTCTATCATCAGTTCCTGGTCGACCAGGAACCATTTAGCACCATAGACATATATGCACATATCATAAAAACTATATGTGATTGCCAAAAACAGATTTCATTTTTCAAATCAGGGCACTGATTTCCATTAAAGTCACATATTTGCCTTTATACCAAAAAATGTTGACCACTGTTATCAATAATGTGTGAATACAACATATAATTGTATAAAATATAGTGAGCTTTTGTAACAGTGATGTCAAATATTAACATTTTAAAAAAGTTGAGTCGCGATTGTAACGTACACACCACTAAAATTGAATAAAAGGAAGACTAGTTTCGGGAGCCATCGCTCCTATCCTATAGTCAGTTCCTGGTTGAGCTGAAAACTTGTTTTAATACGTAAGTTCTTCTTCTATATGTGTAGTGCTAAAATAAAAGTTTGAGTATGACTTCTACATCAGGATTAAGCAGGCGAAGTATCTACAGAGTCCTAAAAAGTTTTGTTACATTTGTAGGTGTTATGTATTTGATAGGAAGGTACTTAAAATAGACTCACAAACAAGGAAACTATATCACTCATATTTCAAAGAGAAATTTGATAATCAGAATAAATCGTTTGTGCCTCATATTACATGTAACAGTTGTGTTTAGGGATTACATTATTGGTATGAAGGAAAATGGAAGGTAATGCTATTTGCCAAACCAATGATATGGAGAGAGCCGCAGAATCACCATGACGATTGTTAATTTTGCATGTGCACACTACAACAAAATAAATAAGGCAGGAATTAAATATCCAAATCTGAACTCAGCTAAATGGCCTATTCTTCATGGACCCAAACTACCCATACCTACACCACTGGCAGACCTGAATTTTAGTGAATCTGAAAGCAACTCTGTGACTTCAAATAATGACCTGTTTTCTGATACAGAAGAATTTGACAATTCACCGCATCAGTTTAATCAATTGAGTTAAATGATTTAGTGAAGGATTTAGGCATCACAAAACAAAAAAGTGAATTACTGGGCTCAAGACTACAGGAGAAGAATTTGTTATCACCTGGCATTACATTTTCCTGGTATAGGAATCGCAAAATACAGTTCTACAAGCACTACGCAGAAGAAGATCAACTTGTGTTTTGTGTGAATGTGTGTAATCTTATTCAACAATTGGGCAGGGAAGCATATGAGCCAAGTAACTGGCATCTTTTAATTGATTCTTCCAAACAAATTCTTAAGGCAGTGTTACTTCAAAATGGCAACAAATTAGCTTCAATACCGCTTGCACATTCTACCAACCTAAGAAAGTCTTATGAAACTCTGAAGCATGTTCTTGAGAAAATTAAGTGTCATGATGATGAGTGGCAAATATGTGGTGACTTGAAGGTCATTGGCCTGTTACTAGAACAACAGAGAGGATACAAAAAATTCCCTTCTTTTCTTTGCAAATGGGATAGCAGGGCGAGGGACAAACATTGGGAAGCTGACTAATAATAGCCTGAGAGGCAGCAACTGGAATCTGGATTAAAAAATATTACCTCTTGTTGATCGTCAAAAAATTCTACTCCCTCCATTACACATAAAACTTGACGTGATGAAACAATTTGTGGAAACACTTGACAAAAGTTGCCCTTGCTTCCAGTACTTATGCACAAAATTTCCATCATTTTCAAAGGCTAAAATCAGAGAGGGAGTATTTGATGGACCACAGATAAGGAAATTGATGAAAGATGTTAATTTTACCAGCTGTATGAATGAAATTGAAAAAGATATGTGGAATGAATTCAGAGAGGTTGTTAAGAAATTTCTGGGCAATGTGAAAGACCCTCAATATAAAGAAATTGTCAGAAATATGCTGAAAATTTCATACTGCTTGGCTGTATTATGAATTTGAAGCTTCATTTCCTCAAGTCACATCTTGACCATTTCCCATTGAATTTAGGAGCTGACAATAAAGAGCAACGTGAAAGGTTTCACCAGGACTTGAAAGATGTTGAACGATGTTATCAGGGACTTTGGAATGTACATATGGTGGCTGATTGCTGCTGGTGTCTTGCACGCGATGAACCTACCAGAGAATATTGGAGAAAATAATATACACTGCAATTCCATGGGGAAATAAAAAGGGACACAAGATAACTACATACATTCTCAAATTCAGGTATGCTTTCATGTTATTATTTTCCTTTATTTTTTTTAGAAGTTGTATATGAATGTGTAATATTTTGCAATTTTACAATTATATTTTCATTGAACATTGTCATATTGCCAAAACGAGATGTGCTATGGAAAAATGGAATGCATTTTTGAATTCTGCACTCTGAAATTAGTCAAAGTTGCCTATTTTTAATTGTACTGCAGGAAAAAAAGTTTTCATTTGTAATCTGTGTAATTTGATTACAGATTTTGAAGTTATGAATATGGTACTATGAGCTGTCATTTCCCGCTGAGATTAAAATTGGGAGAACCAAAGGGAGCGAGGAAGGAACTATGTATAGGGAACTGTAGACACATTGAGATACATAAATGGAGGAAGAGAAATATGACTCAATTTATAAAGAGCTAAATTAGGAGAAAGGTTAAAATTTTACAAGTATGAACAGAGAGGCTAATAAATACTGATAAAATAGGGCAGAAAGTCGAGAAAATATAATATACTGTGAAATGGGTGTGGGATGATATGAATGCAAGAATTTATGATAGTAAAAGGAAATGGTTTGATAAAAATTGTCAAATTGCAAAGAAAAGAGAAATTGAAGAGTTATGAAACAGGAAACAGTCAAGGGAAAAAGAGCAAAGAGAAAATATCTTTCAAATTGGGTCCCAGACAATAATTTAAATAATTTTCCCCTCTTTTAGCTTCCATGATATAATCTATCAGTTTTTTGATTCAGTGGAGGTGAATATATTTTGAATGTCGTATTTTCTGAGGCTATCCCCCTATAGGAATCTGGCTTGGAATTGTCCCCTTTGCCTTTGTATAAGACTTTCAGCACAGACCTCTTTCAGACATCACAGTTTGAGGCAGGCATTGAAGAGTGCAGTTATGTCTACAGCGGCCAAGGCTGTGTAATAGATTTGATTTTGGTCTGCAGCATTATTTTCTATGGCTATTATAAAATCCTTGTTGATGATCATTTGCCCCAATGTATGTGTCATGGGATTTGTTATCTCTGGTCTCATATCTCAATGTTGAAATACCTTGGAGAAGTGTTCTGTCCTGGTATTCATTTTTGTTTCTTGTGGCGACATTGGCTGTCTTGGTTGATATGCATGAAAGCATTTTTTCTGTGCTTCAACTACTTTAATTGCTTTTGTTTCTGGAAAGTATTTCTTCTTGTTTTCTAGGAGAGACTTGTTTTTTTTTTCTGGTGGCATTGTATTTTTTTAAGCTTCTACTTGTTCAGGTTTCTTTCTACATGTAGATCTTTTAGGATTTCTTCCTTCATGTAACAGTTTACATTGAATCATCCTACGGCTTTTCTTTGGTTTCTGCATTATATTTTGGCTGACCATGTGATAGATCTTCAATTGTTCTCTGTAGCCTTATTTATGTGCCCTTCAGTTATCATCTTTTGGTAACTCTTGATTGTATGCTATAATTTTTTATCTGTTTTCTAGTTATGACAATTTTTCCTCATCTCTCTTATTGTGGTAGTTTCAGTATTTGAAGGAATGTTTTAACTAGTACAACTATCCTAATGGTATTTGTATTTTTTAACTTTAGTTGTACTGCTATTTTTCTTTTATTTATTAGGACAAAATCTATCACAAAATCACATCATAGTGAAATAAAATCCTTTTTATAGTATTTTTTCCCTTTCTTACCATTTTCTTTTTCCTTTTTATCTCTCCCCCATTTTACCTCTTTTTATGACACATAGAACCTGTATATTTTATAGATTTATTTCAAACCCACGTGTTAACTAAGCATAATCCTTTTATTTTGATAATCTAGCACCCCCATAAATGATCGCTATTACCACCACCACACTTTCTGAAGGACGAATATCAATGGACACTACAGAATTTTAAACAGGCAAACGTTTTTGCTAACTTCGGACATAAATACAAACAGTAGGTGTATACAGAAGTTCGATGACACAAATAAAAACTAGGCTTACCATGTTTTAACTTTCAGGAATAAATGTTTAAATCTGGCGCCAGAGTCATAAACTATGAATTAGAACCACGAGATGGCAGATACGGAACGATGGCTACCAACCAGATTCATTTCATAACAAAGTTGCATAAAATTCTTTAACCAATGTAAATATTTGCTTGGACGTAAATATGATTTAAAGCAGAAAAACGTTTTTAAACATCTTACTTCATACTGATAAAGCTGTCTTAAACAAATGCCATATAGCTATGCATCTTTTGCATTAATCGTAATTCTTAATCAGATGTTTGCTATTCTGTTCTGATATTTGTTTACAAACTTTACACCAAGACAATTTGAAAATAAACGTATGCGGGATGCTGTATTCATACGAATAGATAATAATATTTGTAAATATTCACCACTATGGATAAAAAGGAGCTCAAAAAGCAAGAGTATGAATACCAATTATATGGATATAGTTCGCGGGAAATAATAATGGAATGTAAATATGCTAGATAAGTATATATTTAGTTAGCATTAAAAATGGGCGTGGTAGTTTCGTATATGAATTAAATTTCGTCTTTGTGATCATTTTTCTGCTGTTCTGATTATATTGTAATCCGTGTTAATTTTAGACTATTTGAATATGAATCGTTTTAATCTTAGTAATCGTAATATCAGCACTATTGATAAACTGCCATAAAGTAGCATATTATTTTCAATAATAGAACTTAATGTTTTAACATGATGGTACAGGACATACTTGATCTGCGTGGATGCAATCTATTCATCAATGTAAAAATTGTAACAGCAGCCAAAGTAGATTAAAAACTCACTATTTAATTTGATGTCTCTTAATTTTGCAATTTTGTGACCTGTTTGTTGGTAAAGCAATTACAGAGCAACAGAATTATTAAAATGATTAAAAGAAAAATAAGTATTTTAAATATGTGCAAGAGAAAAATCTACACACATTAGATGAACTGAAAAATTAGAGTCATAGAGTCATGAAAAAATTCTTTCATTTCTCAGAGGAATTGCACAGGATAATAACTTCATCATCAAAATGCCAGAAATGTATTAGAGGTGAGCTCACTAAGTCTAATCCAAGTTATAGCATGCCTGCAAATCACAGCAGTGAAGGATCCCAGTGCATTATGTTATGATGACTCGTGAGTTGCTCTCTGCCACTTAGAAATGCAGCAATGCAAGTAATACCCCTAATTTGGCTTTGCATTGCCCACCACTGACATAGGATCTGAAAGCAGGCAGTTCTACCATCTTTGCTTGATTTGGGCGAGTAACGCTTTATAGGTATTTATTATTAATAGTTCATGAGAGAAACCCTCTGATGTTTTAATTTATATCATATTGCTCACTTTCTGTTGTCAACTTGACTTGAGCCCGTAACTCACAAAGCTGCCCAACAAAGGATTGCTTGCCCTGTAAATGAATTGGTGTCACATATTTTAGGGGTGTATTCCTGACAGCAAAGCATTAAAGAAATTCTTTATAAATATGGGGCTGAAAATTCTTTGTTTCATGACCATTGCTAACAAACCAACTAATAGTACAAGTGATGAATTAAACAACATACATTATAAAAATTACTCAACATGCCCTCTTGCAACTTCCTATATCCTCTAATTATGTTTTCCATGCTTTGGTGTACTTTGTTGAAAACAGCTGAAGTGTTTAAAATTTACTGAAATCCATTTTGGATACTACACTCTCTCAGAACATTAGTATCAGGTAAGGAGGTACAGTAACTGAGAATTTAAATGTCCCCACAGATAAAAGCTCATTGTACTAAAATAAGGTAATTATACAGGCCAATGAATAAATCCCACCATGATCAATCTATCTTTGCAGAAAGAGTCTATAGTCTATAGCAAGCTATGGTGGCATTATGCATGAACCACATTTGTCAAATTAATCCAGAAATGTACTATCTAACTGAAATGAGCTATAGTGTCACCATGCAGAGCCACATTTGTTAAATGATATCCAGAAATGAACTTGTTTCTGGGAAACTGCAAATAAATGTACCCTGTCCAATTCAAGCGAAGAAGTAGAGCCCAAGAAGATGATTATGAATGATTTTAACCCAAATGTTCAGACTGAATTTCTTATTTTTCCTATAGTACTTTTAGGGTTTTCATAGGCTCTGATGGGGCTATTATAGTTTAGAATATTGTTACATCCAACGTCAACCTTATCACTGAACAAGGTAAATGTTAAGAAATTCATGAACACATTACACTGTTATAATGTTGGCAGAATTTTCTCAGTGGTTGAAGTCTGCTGCATTAAGTTGTAGGAAATTTGGGATCAAAAAGTTTTCATCAGAATATTTCAAATAGTTATGTAATTAACTCATTTCTTAAGCTCACAGTTTCATGCTGCTCTAGGTCTCTTATCATCCAAAACTTTCATCTCATATGATTCTGTCTCTTGCACATATTTGTGAATTTATGAGAATCATCTTGAGCAAGGTAACATGTGCTTCTAATGCATTCCCATCTGCAAGATATAGATGTAGTGCATATCTGCCAATTCACTCACCAAATACATTTTCTTATAACTTCTTCACACAGCAAAAAGCAAAAGATAATCAAAGGAAAACATATGCCATTGCCTACTTTTGAAGAAGACAGTATTACAAAATGAAAGCAATTTAAGTTGACTACTCATCAAAGAGCAAATATACAGAAAAAATTTTAATAACTCAAACAAAAAATGTTTTAATATTTTGTTGTTAGGAACATGTCCCAAAAATAAACAGCAAATTACATAATTAAGATGTTAATTGAATGAAGCATAATTAAGATGTTAAGATTGAAGCATTAAGAGTGTGTAGTTTAACTAAATCATATAATAATATCAAGCAATTTACATATTTGATAAGGGTGTTTTTTCTGGGTGCTCACAGGTCTTCATCTTAGTAGAGAAAAACATATATGCATGGTGCCTAATAATTTTAAACTTTTCAATGGCATCATTATACCCCTCATCCTTTGCTCTTTCAGTTTTTTCTTTGGGCATTGTAAGTATTTGAAGGAGTCAGTATATTACATCAAAACCAAACATAAAACTAAACAGTTTATACATGCTAAGTGATCTAAGTAATATTTAAAATTTCCATTATTGCTGAAGAATTCATTATCATTTATGATCATTACAACTGTGATTCATAAATTTTGTTAAAATATAATGAGAAGCCTAAGGAAAGATTGACGTAAATAATTTCTTATACAGTGAACTAATTTGCAGTTTAATGCCATCTTTTTGTCACATTTAAGGATAAGACGATGATGATTTCCTTTAATTCCTAAGTTGAACATAAGGCCAGAACAAATTTACACCATCAGTTTCTATTTCTTGACAGGACTTTAAACTCTTTCCAAGTTTTATTCATTGCTTTCAATTCCAATTCAATTTTCTTCTCCAAGTTATCCTCAGTCTGCCAATTCCCTTGTGGATTACAATCTATCACCTGTCTGGGTTACATTTTCAGGTTCTTTTCTTAATGTGTGTCCAATCCATGTCCACTTCAGTTTCCTTATTTCAAAGTCAATTGGAGTCTGATTTGTGGTCTTCCAAAGTTTGGCAATGCTGATAGATTTTGGCCACTATATTTTTAATATGTATATATCTGAGGCAGTAGTTAACAAATGTCTGCAAATGTATTATTTGTTGGATAGTTTTCCATGTTTCACAACCATATGGTAGCACAGATTTGATTTAAAAATTGTAATTTTTGTATTTCTCTGAATATTTTGTGAATTCCAAAATGTTCTTAATTGTAGGAAAGCTCCCCTTGCTTCATTTATTTTATCTTGTACACCATGTTCTGCTCTGTCGTTTTGGGATACCAAGCATCCCAAATATCAAAGTATTCATCCTTTTATGTTGTGATTCATCTCTGTATAATTTATCTATATGTTTTTACTTTAATCTCATTTCTTTGACTTTTTGTAAATTAATTTTCATTCCTCTATCCTGAGCTTCCACTTTTAAATCCAGCAATTCATTTCTATATCTTTGAAACTTTTTGCCATTATACACATATTGTCAGCAAAAACCAATATGTTCCAGTTTATCAAATAGGTCTCATTTTATACCTCTCTTTCTATTCATAGCTACCTTTATCATATTACCTAAGACCATTAAGAACACTATTGGTGAAAGTACACATTCTTGTTTAACCCCACTCTTTATGTAGGAGTCTAATAGTTTACTATTATGTTCAACTTGACATGAAGTTTTTATACATTTCTTGTATAATCCTGATAATTTTTTCCAGAATTTTAAAGTTTCTCATAGCTTCCCATATTTTGTTGTGAGCAATTGAATCGAAGGCTTTTCAAAGTCAACAAAGAGCAAATATAATGGAGTATGGTATTCATAAAATTGTTTTAAAATTATTCTTATTGTAATTTGAACTATGCATTATTGGACCCTTTCTAAAACCTGCTTATTCTCTTAGTTTCTTATCAGTTGGTTTTTTAATTCTATTAAAAATTATTCTAGATGGAATTTTATTTAAAAATGAGAGTAGAGATATTCCTCTCCAATTTTTGCACTCTTAAGAGGTTTCCTTTCTTTGGTATTTTAATTAGGTTTCCTCTTTTCCAACCATCTGGTAATGCCTCTAATTCCCGTACAATGTTCAAAAATGGGTATAGAATATCTGTTGTAAGTTTTAATGCTTCTGGAATAATGTTATATATACCTGGGGCTTTTTCCTTTTTTCATTTCTTCAGTAGCTTTTATTATTTTGGCTTTTGTAGGTGTAATGGACTGGTATAGTTGTAGAAGTACTTGCATATTGTTGAATGTTATAAACTCTTCCACCTTCTGTTTAGTATTATTTAATAATTCTTTGAAATATTATTTACATCTTTCTATTTGTTTGCCTTCATTTATAAGTAAAATGCTTCTTTTATCATCAACTGATTTATTTCTGATTATTTTCTTTCCTCATATGAATTTAATAATTGCATATAATTTCTTGTTATTTGTTTCATTAACAGTTTCTTGTGCCTTATCCACTAAATGATTAATAAATTCTCTTTTATTTTTGTCTTCATTTTTTTTCTTACTTCTTTTTTTTTTAATGAGGTATTGAGCATTTGAGCTTATCCTTTCGTTTTTTGTTATACTAAGTTTATTTTAATTTTTAATTTTCTTCTTTCAACAATAGCATTCCATGATTCTTCTGAAAAATCATTATTTTTTGTTTCTTTGTAACCTAGTATATTATCACAGGTTTCGTGAATTACTTGTTTCATTTTCTCATTAATATTTGTTGTTTCAGTTCCTTCTAGAATTTGCTATTTAAGTCTGTCTTGAAAGATTCTGTTATATCTTTATTGGTTAGTTTTTGGTTATCATGTTGTCTTCTCTTATTGTAGATCTATTAATTAATGCTATTTTCAATTTTATTGTGTTGGTTACTTCTTATATCTGCATCCCTTCTGTTTTGAGCATCACATAGGGAACTTCTTCATGTTTTGGTAATTGCAAAATGGTCAATTTGGTTCTCAGTATACCCAGGTTATTTTATGACATGTTTTATTAAGAAATATAGAACCTCCTATTACTAGCTTATAGTTACAGCATATTTCAATTAAATGTTCACCATTGTCATTTAAATTATCTAATGCAAGTTTACCCATAATTTGCTCATTTATTATTATTACCTCTCATTGTTGTATTTAATTGAACATAAAAATGGTCCTTTTTAATCTTCATACTGTCAATTATTGAACATGTTTCACAGGCCTTTGCCTGCATCATCAGCATCAGTTTAATGCAGCATTCGTTGATGGATGGTGCTTTGAAATTGCTAAACCTACAAGAGAGGGAAATTCAATTCAATTCTGATACAGAACAAGACAACATAATTTCTTTCCTTGACTTAAAGATAAAAAAAAAATAGGCAATAATTAGAAATTTGGAATGTACAGAAAGGATATGCATGTGGCTTCAATCCCACAGCACACAAATATGCAGTTTTTAAAAACTTAGTGCATAGACTTGTTAATATACCCATGAATGAGTTTGAATACAGTGAAGAGTACTCTCACATAATAGAAACGGCAAAAGTCAGTGAGTATGACCGAGAAATTGTAGTGAAGAAAATCAAGTAATTCAAACAAGGAAAGAGGTTAAAACAGGTTACAAGATTGACAACAAGTAAAGAAACTACCATCACAAGAAGTTCATTTATCATCTTTGGGCCACCAGAAAATTCCAGAAAATACTCAGTTTGGTATTACTTTGCTCCCAGTGAAAAAATTCAGACTAAATAATCTGCTCACTCCCCATGATAATAATAGAATGCCCAATGAGGAGAAGCCAGGAATCTATAAAATCAGCTGCTTGGAATGCAACAAGGCATATACTGGCAAAACAAAAAGAAGCATTGGAATTAAATTAAAGGAACACTGGAAAAACTTCAGCTACAATTAGATAGATAACTCAGTGGTGCATAACACTTTTGGAGAGATAAACATGATATAGAAATGGAAATGAAATCACTGAAATTCGTAGATAGGCCTTTGGAGCAGGGAATATTGGGAAAAAATTATAAAAAAATATGAAGATAACATTATGAACTTCGAGATCCCAACAGATTAATCCAAAAGTTAATAAAATGTTTACGAGAGCTACACCAAGTCCATCCAAACATCAGCAAATCTGGCAGTTCACTCATAGCTGATGATGCAGGCAAGGACCTGTAAAACATGTTCTTTATATTTAAAATATTCATATATCACAGTGAAGCGACTCATATATTCAATTCATTGTATGATATATCTAACTAAAACACTCTTTCTTATTGCTCAAGTCACTTGCTATGAAATGTGGTTTTAGTTTCAAGAACCTTTGCTCTCATCCTCGGCTACAGGTCGAGCAAAGGTTCTCGAAACTGCTATACCATGTTTCATAGCAAGTAAGTGGAGCAGCAAGAGTGTTTTAGTTCGACATATCACACAATGATTTGAATACATGTTCTCCACAGTTCAATGGTAAATGGAACATAAGAGTATTAAATCGACTCACCAGCTAATTAACAATAACTTAGAATAGTGTTCAATTTCTGGAATAATACATACTTCAGGACTTTAATATATTCATTATTTCTTGTTTTTAAACAGTAAAGGATATTCTAATCTCTGTAACAGAGCAACAAACAGATGCATTAGAACAGACATTGATGAAACATTATAAGAAGCCTGAGCAGCAGTTAGCTCTCAAGAAAGCAACCGATTGTTTCCGCAGCAAATGTACTGAATCAATTACAGAACATATGCCAAAATTACAGGTAAATAATAGTTGTACTCAGTATGTGTTCTGCAGAAATAATATATACAAAGAATATAGGAGTAGAAAGGGATTGACACTAAGTATTTTGAGAGTGGGAAGGGATAGTCTCAGATGTTTCGATATGAATCAACATCAAAACTACCACATTGTGATGTGCCAATGTCATTGACAGAGTCATAAACAAACTACACCTCAGTCTAACTATAAACCACGCACTGTAGCTCATTGTAGGTCTTTGTGAAAGTGGCTAGGCATTTTAATAAAACAGAGGTAAGTTTTATGAACAATTACTATACTTGAACATCAATAATTAATCAGGTATTATTTGTTAAACTCTTGACCATCCATAGACACAGACATATTTGTAGCTTTGGAGTTTACCATTTGTTCGTGTTCTTGAGTTACCTGTTTTTCAACTCTCTTTCTACTCTTAAATTTTTTGCACTTATTTTATCCATATTCAATATATAAACATGCTATATACATACTGTAAGAGGAATTCAGAGATAATATAAAATAATGCCTTATTATAGAGTGAACCTTATATTGTCTATTTGGCAATGACTTTAGAGCATCTGATTAGGAATACAAATGAAGAATTGTTTACAGTTCTTTATGGTCTCCTCTTTATTAGTGCAAGGACATAGTAAAACAGCAATGTCTAAATCAACTAGAAATGTTAACGAAAGATCATCAACAGTATATAAGGCCATATTTAGTGTGTGGAAAAACCATTTTACTTTTATATGGCAGAATAATTAACAATCTCTTGTGAATTGAATTATTTAAAGACACACTTCTTGGAGATTTAATCAGGATATGTTTCATGGGCCTTTGTCCATTTCCTCAGACATTAAACGACATAGTTGAGTTATTAGGCATATGAAATGACTGGTAGCCTTCTGATAAACTTGAATATAGTGTGTCTGCTTTCAGGCTGCCAAAATTCATTAGATGTTTCTCATGTTTTTTATGTAAATCCTTTCCCAGATGTTTGATTCCTACTTTTTTTATCATGGTTTTCATTCCTAAAATGCAATGCCACTGCCAATTTTTCTATTTGTTTATATTGGATGGTTCTTCAATGTTCCTTCAACCTGATATTGATGTTTCTCTTTGTTTATTATACATAGATTTATCACAATCTCAACAATTAATCTGGTAAGTTCCAGATTTTTCTCTTTGACCTGGAATCTATTTTGTTTACTTTTAATAATTTTTTTCATACTGTATCAATTTTGGAGTACTAAAATGATATTGTAATCTTTGAAAATTGTTTCAACTTTATAATTGACTCCTTGCGGATGATATATGAATTTTTTAAACATTTTTCTCTGGTATATCACAAAGATTGTGATTTGTTTAATGCTTTTTTAATTTTGGAATTTTTATATTTTCTTGTTGATCATCTCTTTGCTAAACTCATTTGATTTAGTGTTTTCTATTATGTTTAGGTATTCATTCTTGTATATATATTTTTTTTTTCCCCCTTTTTACTAGTCCATATATCATGCTGTTGAATGGTGCTTATTTATGTGATCTGGGATTGGAACTATGAATCTTAATATGATTGTGTGTGCTTTTCTGGTAGATGCTGAATTCCAAATCTATTATTACATTCTATAAACCTCAGATCTAAAAATGAAATATAGCCTGTTTCAGTTTCAATGGTGAATTTAATTGTAGGTTTAAAAGTTTTAAATCATCTTTCACGTGTTTTATTGTGCCAAATACATCATCTGCCTATGAGTACCAAACTTTAAAAACATGAAGGGAATGCCTTAATATTGTGCATTTTAAAATAGCTCATGAATAGACTTGCTAGGAAAGGTGATAATGGGCTGTGCATTACTAATTTTGCTTTTTGCTTTGTGGCAAATGTGACTAAGTGCCCTTATGTACTTACCCATACTTCCAGGTACTACTCATTAGAGGTAAGCTTGAATTGTGTTGAATAATTTTTATAAATCACTTTTGGGAAAAGAGTTAAAAGCTTTTTAAAAACATTTAATTTGATGTATGTGCAGAACATCGATACATGTCTTCTGGATTGCAATAGGAAACTGCTGATGAGTCAAAGACAAGGGTAGAGCGGGCAATTTGTTAAGAAAAATAAGTTGTAACATTTATAAATGAAATGAACCTTCAAATATTCTATGTATTCAATTCTAGAAAATTCTGTTTAGGTAAAGCTAAAGAAATTATAAATTTGTTTATGTAAGGATATTTGTGAAATAAATTTAATTCAAATAGTTTAGATATATTTTTATGATACTGATGCTTGACTGTAGTAATTGACAAATGTACTCTTGTAATGCTTGCAGAGCATAGTGCATGAGATGTTTGGAATACCAGATAATGTCTTGCTGCCAGAGGATTCTGTGCATCAGCATAAGTATACTGAGGAAGATGAGAAACAACTGGATGCAGCTACAGAACAGCTGATCACTAAAGCTAAAAAGGTATGATGAATTAGTAAATGAACTTTACTGTAGCATATTTATTTGCAGATAAGAGCTTGCATACAACATCCCCTCAGAATATTAATTGTAAAAGCATTTTTTTCACTAAATATTTAATGCTCCATATTTAATTTTGAAAAGAAAGTGTCATCCTTACTATGGGCAAGTAGTGCTATCTTTTCTCAACATCCACCATCTAACACCATATGTTACCTTGGAGCTGTTAGACAAGCTATTTAAAATAAGTAATTGATCATTTTTGATAGCAAGTTTAAAAATGCTTCTGTTTGCTGAAAATACAGTAATAAGAGTACCTTTAAAATGAAAATAGATTCCAATGAAATGCTAATTAGAACTTGTACAGTGGAGCTAATCATATAATTAATTTCATTTTATGATTGAGTTGAACTACACACATTGGCTCCACTAAATTTAGTACATGTTTTGCAGACACTCATTCTCATCATCAGCTAACCATCAACTGCTGATAATTCATTATGCTTTGAGGATGTATATTCTGCTGTGATGGAAATGAAATGAACTTACAAGTTCATGTTTTCATTCCTGAAAGTGGCAAAGTTCATTAATCTGTCTCTGTATTTATAAATGTAGTTTTTTTTCAAATGTTGCTAGGCTCTGTAGTTCCTTGTACTGATTTTAATAATTTTGTTTTACTTACTGGTGTGGTTTTCTGTCCAGAAATGAGATGCTATGTTGATTTCTGCATTTGTTTATATTTTATGATCCTGAAGGATTCTTTTAACTGTGTGCTTGTGTTTCTGTTTATTTTTCCAATATATACTTTTTCGCATTCTGCACCTCTTTTATGGTAAATACATGTTTTTTTTTTCTCTGGTGGATTAAAGATAAAGGTAGCCTATTGTGTCCCATAAGGGCAAAGGCCTCCTAACAAGTAGGGAAAGCTCACTTTTTCCTAACATGGTGAGCTATTCCATGCTAGTTTTTCTTATGCTATTTAAGACACTGGCTGATTTGTTCTTTGGTTATTCCATTTCTCACTGCACTAGTTACTTTTCCAGAGATTTCCATTTTTCCTCTTTCTCTGGCTACTCTTGACCAATCTGGACCTGCATGTTCCTTGAAGAGGTCTGTCTGGTGGAATACTGTCATTAATATTATCATTCAGGAGATTTTTAACATTAAATCTGCTGGTAGGTGTCAATCTGATATTAAAACCTTTCAGAATATTTTGAAATTTTTGGATGATATCTAAATTTTTTAAAATTATCTTATCATTTCCTGCTGAAAGTGTTGACAAGTTTCTGCCTCTTGAATTTCTGTACTTTTTTTGTGAACTAGTTTTTTGCTAAATCCATTTTTAATTACTGTTCTTTCTATTTGCTTGTATTCTTTAGAGTATTCCTTTTGGTAATGTGTAGGTCACCAGCCCATGTGTTTAGCTGTTGATCATTGCATGTAAATTTTTTCTATTGACATACAATAAAATATTATTTATTTTATAATTAATCTTTTTATTCATAAAAAAGAATCCCAGAGATATGTGCTTAAAATGCTACACATAACAACATATTTTAAAGCAGTGAATTAAATTTTCTCTTTTTAGACTTTGTTTCTTGAGAGCTGTCTGAAGGAGGAGTTACAAGACTTGAGGAAGATCATTTCTGATGAAGCTAAGATCAAAGAACTTAAGGAATTACATCATCACAGAAATCAGATTATAACTGAAACAACAGAAAGAAAACATGATGATGTGGTAAAAAATGTGATGGAATTAAAAAATTATGCAAAAAGACTAGAGCTATTGGACGATCAGTATGATGTTTTAGACATAATTGCTGAAAAGAAGTTTGCAAGTCTCTCAATTTAAAACATATTGCAAAAATAGACTAACCTTAAAATTTGGTATTTTTGTTAAATACTGCCAATGTTATTCTTTATGGGAGTGCAGAATGATTAACATCAGAGAACTGGGCAATAGCAATCCTTTGGCTGCATCACCTTTACTGTCTACCAGTTATATATGCTAAGTTTAAAAAATTTAAAGTGGTAACTAACTTTCTTATATATATTAGGGATGTGTTACCCTTTCATCATATTTTGGTAATCAGCAAAATTTTTTGTAGCTAAGTTGCAGAGTGATGATTATAAATTAGTGATAATGAGAGTAAAGATTATTAAAATGCAAGTTGTCCCCACTGTATTCTTATGCTGTGGTAGCATGCTTTAGCTTTGTTGCTGTATTTAACACTGTGTTGTAATCTATTTGTGTCAGAGAGTTTTTATAAAAAGATGCTTCTTAAACATTTGAGTCGTAAAGCAGAGAAAAATTATTCTGCTGTTGCCAGGGATCTGCCCCAGTGTAGTGCCTTATCACTTGAAGTTAATGATGAGATTATCTATAAATATTTGTACTTTTATACTGGTCTAAGATACCCAGAATACAGAGAGTGCAAGAATGGTAAGTAAGAGAAATAGATAGTTTTAAATACAGGTATTTTCACAGTAAAATGTATAATACTGATACCCTTTATAAGGAAATCAAATTTCCTTATAAAGGGTAGCAGTATTATGAGAGTAGACTTAGCAAATGCACCGAAGGTAGCCTCTATATACTCAGGGTTGAATAAAGATTTTAATTTCATTAAAATCATCATAGTACAACATTTTACAGTTTAAACATTGGAATTTTAATGTAAATTTGTAAGATGTGCGGAACACTAAGAAAATTTCTGAATATGGGCCAAACAAATAACTTGAAACTACCTTTTCACAAAATATTCCACTTCAGCCTCTATACAACTGGTCATCCTTTGTAATCAAGGCTAGAAGCACTGTCATCACTTGTACTTAATGGTACTAAGCTCCTATGCTGCTGCACTATTTTCTGAGCTTGAAAATAATTTCCATTGCAACTGGTTCTTCATCAAAGAGAACAGGAACAATTGCAGGGATTTTCTTTCTCCTCCTTGCTCTCTTGACTCTCTTTAAGAATAAGATCCAAACTGATGACTTCATTTATCATATTGATCTATGTTTCATCACCTCCCTGTTATTGTATCTTATGAGCACTTAAGCACTATTCCACAAGCCACATTCTACCTTTATTGAGCTTTGGGGTTCCCAATAAGAAGAAATTTTTCTGACATTTAATAATCAAATAACATTTTTAAGCTTTTCCCAATCCAATATTAAGGGATGTGTCTAAATCCTTATAGGTCAATTGCAACTTCTTCTCCACAGTGGCAATATTTTGTGCAGCCACTGCCATTGAAGGTCTTGTGCTTCTGTCTTTGCCTTTAAAAGACCTGAAGACTTATATATGAAGAAGCAAGGTCCCCTTAAATGTGTGTAAGTCTCTCAAGATAGTGTTTCTAGTTTAGGTTGCTTTTGACATAATACGTCATTTCACAGTAAAATGTGCTTGCCTCAATCCATTGCACAACACTGAATTACAGGCACAAGCATTTCTTTCAAGCTACATTTTCAAGGCCGAATGGGTAGTAGGTCACAGAACTCATGTTGATTTACCAATAAAATTATGGGCTATCATGTAGCATATATATTTATGCATTATTTTGGACAGTTTACTTAGGTCCAGAAACTTTCTGAGTGGCTCTTGTAGGACAGAAGAATGAAAATGCAGATCTGTTGTACTAATTGTATTAGCTAAAAAGAATAATAAAATAAAGTGCTTTAACTACTAATTAGCATTGTTATTTCTTAGAACCTAATACCTTATGCTAAAACAAATAAATATAAGCAAACAGGAATGATAATGGGCATAAATAAGCAAAGATAGCCAGAAAGATGTGGAAGAGGCAGTGGAATGCAGCATTTTGTTTGAAAAAGGCTATGATAGGCTAAGCTAGGCAGCGGAAAATTGTTTTTTGAGAATAATTATGATAGGCAGCAGATTTTTTTTTTAAAAAAAGACTATGATAAGCAGCAGAAAATTATTTTTTGAAAAAGGCTAAGATAGGTGGTGGAAATTTTTTTTTTAAAAAAAAAACTATGATAGTAACATAGGCAGCAGAAAATTGTGTTTTTTGTACAAGGCTATGATAGGCTAGGATGAGCAGCAAATTGCAAAATTTTTGGAAAGGAGGCTTCTTGGACTCAATGCTAATATAGACAGCTAGAAGCAAAATTCTTGGAGAAGAGGTCCTGACAGGCAAAAGAAAAGTTCTTACAGACTAGAGCTGTATATAAGCAAAGAAAATAAGGTGGGCAAATTTATAAACAACAGCTTAAGATTGAATAATCTTAAAGAAATCTGTAAATAAAATTAGGGACTAGGAATTTCATTTATAAGTGATGAACACCAGGGATTTATTTGCAAAATTCAAATGCAAATGTTTTCTTTCTTTCTTTATTTTTTTTATATAAAAATACATTTATTTAATTGAATGCATGTTCCTTAATTAAGATGCAGGGATTTTTTCAGATCTAACATCACAAAAGTACAAAAATTTGTTCAGCCTTTAAGAAACATTAGTACAATGGCAGCTGCACATCTGAATTATTTTCTAGATCGGGTACAACGTTGATCAGTAACTTATATTACTGTCATTTTAGAAATATTAATTGAAAGTTTAAAACAAGCAGCTCTATCTTGGTCAAAGAATGTACATACTTCTAATTAAATTTGCAAAGTATTGGCTTAGAAATATAGCAATTAAAATTAATTTTCTACAATTAATATGACATAATATTTTAACCATCAAATAGCAGTCCATCACTGAAATATTGTCTGGCTGATTTCAGCTGTTGCTGTCAAACTCTGGGAAAATCCCTGCAATGGAATTCTTCAAAGTTGAATATCCAGAAAACTAACAGCTTATATCTTTAAATCTGGAATGAAATATTTATGTATTTACAAAATATTTATGTTACAGTATTTTCTTAATATTTACTATCTCTTGTATCAATTTTAATGCAATTCTGTTATTGTTGAATTCCCAAGGAAAAATTAATCTAAAACATTATAAAAACATGAACAAAATATTCAACAAACATTAAAAAGCTAAAAGTATTTTCTACCTGGTAGTAATCCATAAAAAGCACTGTGACTGAAATATCTGGAAAAGCTCTTCTGTGTTTCACAACTCTTATACTTTCTTACACATCTTTTAGTTCACTTTAAAAAAACAGAAAAACTAGATGACAGAGACAAATTATTTTTATCTCGTAGACCCCTGTATGTAAAAGCTTCCTTACTTATATGAATGATAAACATGGAGATCAGTATTAAAGAAAATATTTTTAAATCACAAATTTTGTTCATTAAAGAATGAACTTAAGCTAAATTGCACTCATTAGCAATGCTTGGCACTTTTGTGCTTGCTGTTGTCAGCCAAGAAGCCTCATATTTTCATATCATATTATGCTATGTGATACACAATGAATTCAGTTTATCTGGAATGTCACTCATTCTCATCACATTTTGGCTGAAATTATTTTTCTGGTAATTAATGATTTAATAAGTTTCATAGTAATAACACATTAAGTTCATCATTTTAAAGGTTGCATTTACATATGAATTGTCTTGGTGTCATATGTAAAGCCTTTCAAGCTCCCATCATCATTAGTTTCGTATTTATCCAGCAATATGAAATACTACAAATACCACTATCATCTTGCAAACTTTTATTAGAAGACAACGCTGTTTGTACTGGTTAACTTTTGTGAGCAAAAATGTAGTACGCGAGTTCTAAAAAGTTTAATTTGGAACATTTTGCATTGTTCTGCAATAGGCAGAAAATGAAAATAGGTATTTTCAATTTCAGATATTATTCTGAGCATTAATCAATGGCCTATTTTGTTATTTACATGACTTCTTCTACAATTTACAAAAAATTTTGACGAAATATATGCTTCATGCTGTTGCTTACCCAAATTAACATGATGTATGTTTGTAAGCAAAGCTCTTCAGTAAACAGTTCAATGTTTTTCTTCTGTTATTTGAACTTAAAATGCTACTGTAATTTGTTTATGAGAACTGGAATAAACATATAATTCTAATCTCCTTTCAATTCAGTTTTAATTGCAAGGTGTAGAGAAAAATGTCAATCTATGGACCTTTGTGAATTCCTTGATCTCAGAGAGTGATTAAAATTTAACACTTCTAACTTCATATTTTAGCAACATTATGAGCATTTAATGTTATAATGTTCAGATGTATATATATCACAAAGTTTGCATTTACAAGTTGTATATTTGCTGTTCAAATAAGCAAGTCTTTGTTGATTTACAGAAGTTTCTCCATGTACTATCAGGAAATAGCATTCATGGTTTTGTGAATCCATTCAATATTTGAGGTGATTTTATCATATAACCTTGGACGTTCCACTCCAACTTTTGAACATGCTATCCTCCAGTTGCTAATGCCAACCAGTGTCCATGCTTTACTACCAGGCTGCATGCAGAGTAGAGGGCTGCCAGCAAATTCTTCTTCCTGAAAAATTATTGAAAATATTTTAGAGTTTGATTAATGGAATTTTCTGTCAGTAATAGCTGTTCTTAAGTTTTAGATTATAAATTGTAGAGCATAACCTTTCTATGCCCCTGAGATCACAGCATTTTCTATACATACATGTATATATACTAAAAATGAAAAATAAAGTTACTCACAAAAAACAATATAGCCAAAGTTAATAAGTATAAATACAGAAATAAATAAAACAAGGAAACAGTCATACAAATAGCAAAATATTTTAAAAGATGTATCCTTCTTCAAAGGCAGTAGACAGTGAAGATATTAAAATCTTAAAAGATTAATGTTAACAAACAGTCAAAACAAGGAGAAAAGAGTGGAAGAGAAAAATAACCAAAGTATTATTATATTAAAACAAAAAAATAACTTAAGTGAAGAGGGACATTAACATGTAAAATTTAAACCTGAGGTATATGCTCAATGCAAATACTTGCTGGCTTTCTCTCTTATCTCTAAGGATACTCTAACTTACATTAAACTTAAACAGAAGAGCAGTGTGGCTTACTTAGCATTTGAAATATGCCAGAATATAAAAAACTGCCTTACAGTTGCAGAAATATGAATCAAAGCATGTCCAATGTTTGGCTTTTTTGCATTCTTGAAAGGGAAGACTCAATTTCAAATGCAGTTTGTACCTACAAATAATTCTCCAGAACATATAAATCTGTTTAATAGTTGCAGAGATACTGATAAAAGAGAGGGAAAGAGAAGAAGATCCAAAATCTGGGCTTTTGCAGATTCTTGAAATGGAGATATCATTTTCAAAAGTCACACTTGAAAATATGTCTTGATAGATCTAAAAATGTACCTTGAAATACAACCAGTGCCCCTCAATATAAAAATGGCCTTAAGAATACAAAAAGTGATATCAGGATTTATGGCTCCTCAAAAATGACAAAAGCAAAAGATAGGTTGTTGCTCCTATTAGGTGAAAGCTTGGCAAGAAAATCTGGAATCTAATTACTAAGTACTACTATCCACTGCAGTATTATTTTTGAAGTTGTATTATTTGATAACATTTTTTAATTTGAATTGATATCCCTGTTGGAATTTAATGCTTGGATTGTAACTTTATAATCTGTAAATATTACAACATTTTGGAATTTACAAGGGCAAATAAAATTTACACCAGAATTTTTTACATAATTTCCTAATTTAGAAACATATTTTCGGCATCAAATTGGCAATTTTTTATTTTCACTCTAAAAGAAAGAAGGGTGATATGTTCACAATCAGCGCACACAGACTCCTCTATCTCTAAGTTACTATCAAATCACCATCCTCTAAACACCTCTTTAATCAAACAAATTATAGTCACACAGCAATAAATCTGGACTGTAAGGAGGATATCTAATAATGTCCAGTGAATTTTTTCCAGCCTATTTCAAGCTAAAGCAGCAATTGTTGTGGGGTGCAATGACATCTCAGATTGGTTGCTTTTGCTTCATGCAGAAACTGGCAGTAGTACGCAGCATTTACGGTTTGTTCTTCATGAATGAAAAAGTTTTTGCCTTTACTAGCAAAGCATTCCCACTCTACTGCCACTTATGCTTGCTTTTTTTGATTCATGTGTATAGTGACAACTCCAGTTTCATTGCAAGTGATATATGTGCAAAAAACATTCTCTTTCCTCCTATAGCATGTCAGGAGCCTTTGACAAACTCCAAGAAGAGGCACATTTTTATTTCTGGATAAGCAGATGAGGAACCCACCTGGCAGATACTTTACAGTAATGAAAATCATAAATTGATGATGGAATGAGCAGTCCAATAGCTTATTCCTACTGATGCAATTTCTGAAACCTTTATATGCCTATCTGCTTCAATAATGTCATGAGCAGCAGGAATTTTTTCTTCTGTGATACTTGTCTGTGGCTGTTGTTGACATGGTTTATTTTCTATAGCTTCCCATCCTGATAAAATGTTTTATGCCAATCAAATATTTGGACCTTTGTTTGCCAAGCTGAGCCTGAAGCGTTCTAAAAAATTTGGTAGGTTTGACACCTTTGAAAGAAATTTTATTATGATTCATCGTGCAATGGCCTAATCCACCTCTAGTTCATTCATTGTTTTGATGAGAGGAATAACTCATTGTGAAGTGTCAAATGAGGACTGATTTCATACATCCCCATCGCTATCCATTCAAATGGTCCACTAACTACCTCAGTTGCTAGATGAAAAAGTTCTGTTGATCTTGGATCTACCCTAATTTCTATTTACTATAAGAGTTGTTGGATAGAGGATAACAAAACTGGCAATTTTTGAATACAAGAAGCTAATTTTTCATCCATGAAAATTTTAGACTGGATCATTATATTAATTTATGAGGATCAAGATATCTTCCTTGATGATACCCTGGTCACAATTCACACTTTGATGAGTCTTGGTGTTAAGCAAAATGTGGACTTTGGGTTATCCATGACAGTCACATTGGCTTCCATGACAAACTGGACATTAAGACCAACTTTGTATCAGGCATAATATAGTAAAGCAAAGTATATATTCTTAATTAGCTGGTGAGGTTATTTATTGTAATGTAATGTAAGTTTCATAAAAATGGCCATGGTTCATGTCTTTGTGATATTCTCCTGTTCTCCTAGGTATGAAGTGCAACAAGGTGCCTTCGACAAAACTATGGGATGCAAAATAATAAACTGACTTCCTTTAATTGTAGGTTCCCTCATAGTGCCTTCAATTGTATCATCAGTCCATCCCATGAATAGAGTGGTCAGCATGCACTCATGTTTCACCCAGATATATAATCTCCATTAATTTATTCTTCTAATTTCTCTTCATAACTTTGCTTTTGAGGATACACCTTCTTAACTTAAATCTCAAATTAAGGAACATTTTTTCAAATGCTTGATAAATGCAATATTTTTTGAAATTGAGTTATACATAACTTAACGACATAATTTTGATCTTTCATGTTGTCCTGTGAATCAAATTTTAGCAAAAGTTGACAAATATTCTATATAGAAGCAGACCAATTCATGGGGTTTCAGTAAAAACTAATATATGAAATCTGAGAGTTAAAGCAGAAGTCAAATAAATTGTTTACTTTTGTTTCATACCGAGCAATTAGAAATTACAGAGGTGCACATAGTTTATACAATGTTACTCATTATTGTAACAATGTTTCTTCTTTGATTGGCTGCTCTTAATCCCGTAACCAGACTCCATTGTCATCAGTATATTCCCAGGCTACTTACAGAGAAGCTATCAGTGGTGCAATTGTTTGTAAGAAATATTTCAAGTTAAATTAGAATGGATGGTGATTCCAGTAACTCTGAAAGTGGTGTATGGATAAAAGAATGTTTGGACGTCAGAAGATCTAGAGGCAAGAAGGATGCCACCCTTCAAACTATCATCTTTATCAAAATACAAGAATGTATTCTATAAATATTTTAATCTATAAATTGATTACACTGATACACTTTTAAGATTGGTCTCATGAAAGTAAAATCAGAGAAACGTTTGGAGAAGAAAAATGAATTAAGAACTAGTCACAGATTGCATAAACTTTATGCAAAGTAGTTTTATAGAATAGTGAAAGGAGAAAATTCAGATGTCCTTAAGATTGCCTTTGATATGCAGCAAAACCAGCCACTTATCAGTGAGCAAAACTTTATATGCTAGGTAAGTATGGTTATACAATCTATGCATTATGGTTCATGCTAATGGTTAAAAAAAGATAAAAATATTGTTTTCTATACCTGGTTGAAAACAGAGTCTTCAAGAGGATGCAAACAAGTTGTGTCAGTTTTGCTGGACTTTCTTTCTGACTTAGTTATAGCATTCTTGGAAAAGAGTCATTCTTCATCTCTTTGCAGTCTGTTTTATGGCTTTGATAAAATGGAGAAATCATAAAGGCATTGCTATATGACTTTGGTAAAATTGAGAAATCGTAAAGAAAAAAAAAAAGAAAGAAAGAAAGAAAGAAAAGAAAGTATCTTGTCTCCTAAAGAACATTATGGTATCTTATAAGAATATGGCACCCTGAAGTACTCAGTGGAGACAGGGAAATTAAAAACCTAAAGGATAGTACACAGAAAATACTAAAATCTAGCTTACCATTCAAAATTAATAGTTAGCATGTATTCTATTTCAAGAATGTAAAGAACAAAGTTAATATACCAGTGAAAAGCACTACTTCAGAGATTCAGGAAAAACCATGTCATTCAGCACTACTATTGCCCATTGTTGTCCAGAGCAAAACATAAAGGACATTTCTGCACTATTAAAATATTTTGAGATACTGGATGTTTCAATTGAATTCTATAAATTGTTCTAGGAGACATCAACAAATCTGACCATGTCTAGATATGAAGTTAGGAATGTTCAATATTGTATGGATGATACAATGACTGTACAGCTAAAATTACTGTACTATTTGCATTATTAAGGATAATTAAATCATTGCATGTTAACATATTATTTGGTAATAATGCAGGACAATAATAAACTGTTGAACTTATTTTGCACAGGAATTAAATAATAAATAACTGCATTTAAATTAAAAAAACTGTGACACATAATTAGAACAACTTTTCTCTTTTATGTATATATGCATTTATAGACTTTTGAAATAACCTAAATAAATGATCCTGTAATCCTCCATTGCAATTTTTTCAATATATCTTACTAGGGCATTTTAGGTTATTTCATAAGTCTATAAATGCATATATACATAAAAGAGTAAAAGTAAGATTTAATACTGGAGAAAATATTAAATTCATGTAACATCTCTCTCTAGGTGAAAATAAAGAGCCCATTTTCTGAAAAATCAATATTCTGCATTTATCGAGTTTTGAAAAATTGCTCCTCAATCATGAAGAATCCCATTTACAGACTCCATTTAAATATGCTTGCTTCTTTAATTAACTTACACATTGTACGATGCTCTCTTTATGTGTAATAGTGTAGATAATGTCTTTTTCTTATGGTATATAACTGGAAGCTGTCTTTGTGACAGGTGACTCCTTTGGTTTCTTTTTCTTTATCTGGAATCAAAGCTGAGAAGAATCTGCTTGGAGTTCCTTTACTTTTGATCTTCTGTGATATTCACTTCACTTGCACTAATTATTTGTACAGTCTTTTTCTAAACTTGTTTAAATGGAATCAGGTTCTTTTCTGAGGTTTCCTTTTTAAAAAAACACTGAAAGTAGATATAATTTTTTTACCTTGGCTATGTAAAGTAATTAATAGTGTTTAATGCCCATTTTTATATTATTATTATTATTATTATTATTATTATTATTATTATTATTATTATTACAGGTGGCAGACACTGATATTAACATTTTCACTCCCAGCCATTGAGTTGATTTAATTGCCCAGACCAGTCATTTAAATTAAATGGTTATTTAAAGCCCCTAATAAACTGTAGGGTGTTATTTTTTAATTACACACAGTTTGGGTATTTCATAAACTTTGGTATATACCATCAGTAAGCAAATTCTACGCACGAGCTCTTTTTAGTGCTTGAATGTCTTGTGTAGTAGCACAGTCGCTGACAGGTGTAATGTCCTTGAACTGACGAAAAGACTTGACAAAGCTGATATACTTGGTTCCTTTTGCTCCTGGAGAAATTTTCTGACTATTGCTTTCAATATTGTTTTCTTTATTGGAGTTCTCTTTCCAAAAGTTGATAAGCAATAAAGTAAGTTCACTGCAGCAATAGAAGAACACTTTTTCTGACCATTTTATTCTTTTTCTCATAAAAGGATAAATACTGATCTGCAGTATCAACACTATGCATGTATGTGTTGTAATCAGCTATATATTCTGATTTCATTTGGCTTCTTCTAAATTTATTGTTTATGCAAAATCACAGCCTTCATAAAAAGCAATTTTTTTCTTTTGGCGCATTATTACTAAGTCTCTTAAGAAGTCTTTCAAAAGTCTTATCTGATTTTGTATAATGTATCTATCTGATGTAATAATTACTATCAATGAAATGTAAAAAAGAAAGAATACTTTCAAATTGATTTCATGATGCGATCCCTCATTTTTAGAAATGTTCAAGCAGCATGACCTTAAGGTCTATTGTCAGATGATAGACGAAAGATGACTGAACGAGTTCTGGAGACTTTGTGGCCTCCCAGGTACAAGTGAGTAAAAATGTCTGAAAAAGCTTCAGTTAAGAAACTAACCCAACCATGAATTGAACTGGGGCCCATCATGTGGGAAGTACAAACACTACTGCTAGACTATGGCAGTGGATGATACTGGTGGAAAAAATGGGATCCTCAGAACAGTACATTCTCAGATCTAGCTCCCTAGTGATATCCATGAAAAATATTAAATCCAAACCTTTCTTCATTTCTTCAATGATACAGGTTTCCATGTTTGCACAAGTAAGTGCTTTGTGAATGGCCACAGTGCTGCACTTATTACCTTGCTTGCATACACATTGGTTTCTTACTTCTGAAAGGAACAAATTCATAAAGAACATAATTTCACTGTCATTTTTAATTTTCCTGGTTTTGCCAAAACAACACAGCAGAGGACAAATTGAAGGTGATTCCTTTGTAGCAGTAGTTTCCACATCACATGCACAAAATTCATAATTGGAATCATTATTGAAAAAGACTTCTAGCACTTCTAAGATCACCTGCAATAATTTCAATGCATAACACACTTTTATAAACCCTGATGGTTGTGTATTATTGCAACTGAGTTACAGCACAATGTCAGTGTTTGTTTATATGAAACTCAGATGATAAACAAAGGAAAGCACATGACTGGGATCATATGCTAAGAATGCATCTATACTTTATTTGCTATTTCATTATTTCTAAATTTGTTCTTTCCTTACCTTTCAATGGTGGTGATAAAACATTGGTACGGTGAAACATGTTAGCAACAAGAAGAACTTGACTTTCAAAGTACTAGAATAAACAGTCCATGAATCAGGAAGATAAAACTTATGACAATGTTTGTTTAATTTCCAGAGCAACTACCTTCCCTCCTTATCTTTCAACCCTTAGACAGTTCAATGTATTGATTTTTAAAAATAAAAGTACAACATCAAAAGTAAGTGAACTTACACTACAATCATCTTTGAGATAGGCTGATTTGGTACACAGACTGTTAACAGTGGGAATACTGATATTCTCACATTGTTCCATGGCACTCATTGTTATCTGCACCCTCTGAAGCTGATCTCCTGGAAATTAAATTGATCATAGTGTTAGCTGTCACCTAAAACACAGTTTTTATATCAGTTATTTTAATTGACTTCTTTTTAGTGCATTTTAAAACTAAAGTTCTACATTTTAACCTCAACTCCAGTATTCATTTTTTACACTAAAAAAAAAAAAATGAATACCCAAGTTGAGGTTATATTGCCACTCCATTGTCAGCAGCTTTGTAAGTACAATATTTTCTACATTTTAACTGGTGTAAAATTTTACTGAACAACCATCACTCTTTTAAAAAAATGTTTTATTTCATCTGAATTTCACCATTAGCTAATTTTGCTTATAAAATTATGGGAAGCATATAGATTTTAATATCAGAAATTTTCACAGTTAAATATTGTATAATATAACAAAATATTTATGAGGAAATCACTCAAATTTCACTTGTTTTGTTCCATTTACTTGGACCAATTCAAAGGCTATTTTGCCTGCATCATCAGCATGGTTGCACTGCCAGCTTCCCAGCATAGTATTAAGATGTCGCTGTGTGAGTCTTATGAACTTTTTGATGAGGTTATTATTGTTTGGAAGATCAAAACTAACTAAATTTTCCTTATAACAAATTTTTTGAAATTCTGTTTGAATCAAAGCAGTGAAGCTAGATAAAATATAAATGATTATCCAATACTGTCGTCTCATACATTCTAGTGCTTCACTTACTTTTAAAATATAGTGGGACCGGTTTAAAGAGAATCCTCTCCATCCTTGACTGACTTGTCCTAGCAATACTTTTATGAACTGAAAATTTGTATTGCATTCCTCAGGAATGTCAAAGCTCATAAGATGATTTTTGTGTTTGTATATGTAGATGATCTTTGTTAATGTAACTGCTCTCCCATATATCTAACTCTGTATGTCCATGTGTTTCTTTACGCGACTTTATTTCCTATTTTAAAAAATTTACCCATTTTCCAGTAGCTATGAATAAATTTCAAAAAAATGTTAAGGATTTTAACATCATATTGGCACCTGTCAACAGATGCACTCTAAAAATGTTCTAGTGGACAACACTTTTAATAATATCCCAAAAGAAAAAAAGTCAGGCATGTATAAAATATCATGCAAAGTATGTGATAAGATATATGTTGGAAGAACTAAAAGTAACTTGGGAACACGTTTAAAGGAACATTTCAGAAACATTAATACAAACAAATAGATAGGGCTGCAGTAGCACACCCCTTTTGGATAGATAAGCATGACACAAAAAGGAAATAAAGTTGCTTAAAGAAGCAAATGGATGCACAAAGTTAGATATATGGGAGAGGATTTACATTTACAAACACAAACTTCGACATTCCTGGGGATTCCAATACAAATTTTCAGTTCATTAAAGTACTGCTAGGATGGAGCCGCAAGTCCTCTTAGAAAAGAGGATTCTCTTCAAAACCGGTCCCACTATATTTTAAAAGTAAGTGAAGTACTAGAGTGTATGAGATGACAGTATTGGATATTCATTTATATTAAATTTTCCTTGTTTTCATCTATGAATATATTTTCCCACCCTGTTAGTTCTAGGTGGTTTTTGAAGAGTTTAGGTTCATTTCCGAATTCCTGGGTTTTTTTTCCTCCCTTCTCCAGAAATGGTCTGCCTGCTACTGCTGATTTTTCCATGTGTTTATATTTTACATTTCTCACATGTTCCTTAAACCATAGAGTAATGTTCCACTTTGTTTTACCTATATGTTTGTAGTCTTTGTAATTGATTTTGTAAATGCCTGACTGTTTTCCTGGTGGAACTTTGTCTGTTGTGTTGGTTTTCAGGAGGTATTTTAAACTGCATTTGTTGGCTGGAGCCAAAATAATGTTGGCATCTTTAAAAATCTTCTGGAATTTTTGTTTGTGCCCATGGAAGGAATGTAAATTTCTATACATATTATCTCCTTTGTAGCCTTTCAGTGTGGTGATGTCTTTTGTTTCTTTTTGTTTTTTGAATTTTTCTATTTTCTTCTTGACCAGATCTGTTGTGCAGCCATTCAGATTTTTTGGTACCCTGATTTGTATTCTGTCTTGCTTATTGGTAGGTTTGTTCATCTGAATGTGAGCCTGCTAATTATTGCAAGTTTATGTTGTTTTATTTTGGTTAATCTCAATAAATCTCAATAACCTGCTTGGAGAAATAAACCTCAATAAACTTACCACGAGAAGTAATAGAACAATATCTGAACCTCACAAAAATTTGCATCAATCAAACCTACTTCACATTCAGAGGCAAAAAGAATGGTTTAGCAATGGGAAATCCATTCTCACAATTCTTGGCAGATATGTACCTGAATTTCTTGGAAACAAAATTAGTTGAGGCTTTTCCACATATGTTTATGGAATTTCGGAATCCACACAGTGAAACTTTTGTTAATCTTATTTTGATTTAAAGTAAAACACTAAAAATCATGTCGTCACATTAAAACTCTCTTTAAGTTTCACAAACACACTTATAAAAGTAATTTTGGTACATGTTTCATGAGGTACATTCCTCACATTGTCAACCAAAACGACGACTGAGGAGCCAATAAATGTGTTTGTGAAACTTAAAGAGAGTTTTAATGTGACGACATGATTTTTAGTGTTTTACTTTAAATCAAAATAAGATTTTCCACATATGTTGATGTTTTTGTAATAATAACTGAAAAATGGAAGGAGGATGCAATTAAACTACTCAAGCTATAAGACAGCATTAAATTCATAATGGAAATAGAAAATAACAAAGTTCTTCCCTTCCAGAATATAAAAATTATAAAAAAATGACAATATACTGGAAGTTGGCATATTCAGAAAGGATACCCATTCAGATAATTATATAAAAACCAATAGCCACAATCCAAAACAACATAAACTTGCAATAATCAACAGCCTCACATTCAGGTTAACAAACCTACCAATAAGCAAGATAGACTACAAATCAGGGTACCAAAAAAGCTGAATGGCTACACAACAGATCTGGTCAAGAAGAAAGTAGAAAAATAAAAAAAAGAAAAAGAAAAAAGAAAGAAAGAAAAAAAAAAGAACAAACAAACAAACAAAATACATCACCACATTGAAAGGCTACAAAGGAGGTAATATATGTAAGAAATTTACATTCCATCCATTCCAGAAATTCCAGAAGATTTTTAAAGATGCCAATATTATTTTGGCTCCAGTGAACAAATGCACTTTAAAAAACCTCCTGAAAACTAACACAAAAGACAAAATTTCACCAAGAAAACAATTAGGCATTTACAAATTAGTTACAAAGACTGCAATATTACCCTATGATTTAAGGATCACATGAGAAATGTAAAATACAAACACATGGAAAAATCAGCAGTAAGTAGCAGGCAGACCATTTCCGGCTTAAAAAAAAAGTGGGAAAATATATTCATAAACGAAAACAAGGAAAATGTAATAATCTCTTCTGAGTCGAAATATTTAGAACATTCTTTATGGTTTCACTTACATGAGATTTACTCAGGACATGTAAGGGTTTGTGTGTGTGTGTGTGTTTTCGACATGTAAGTGAAATCGTAACAAGTGTTTTAAATATTTTGACTCAGAAGAGATTATTAATGCATGTTTCACTAGTTTGATTTCAAATTGAATTAATATGAAAAGGAAAATTAGTTGATTTTGATCTTCCAAATGACAGTAGCCGCATCAAAAAGTTCATAGAACTCACAGAACAACATTGTAATATCACGCTGGGAAGCTGGCAGTGGGGTGGTTCTGATGATGAAGGCAACAACCTTTGAAAAATGTTCAAGTAAGAGGAACAAAACTAGTGAAATTTGAGTGATTTCCTGATAAATAATTTGTTATGTTATAGGAAGCACTTCAGATTTAAATGCTTTTTTCATATAATTGATATTATTGTAAGATTTAGTTGAACTACACACTACAAGAAAAGATTAGCTAATTTTTAAAAAGTTCACATATCATCCAGGCTACAAAAAATTTCAGAATATTCTTAAATATTTTAATACCAGGCTGGCATCGGTTAATAGATTTAATGTTAAAACTTGCTGATAGATAATGTTAATGACAGTATTCCACAAGAGAAAAAAGCAGGTATTTACAAAATAAATTGTGCAGAATGTGAAAAAATCTACATTGGGAAAACTAAGAGAAACATAGGCACACGGTTAAAGGAACATTTCAGGAACATAAAGTACAAGCAAATAGAGAAATCAGCAATAGCATATCATTTTTTGACACAAAATCATGACATAATGAATAAAGCAAAATTATTAAAATCAGTACAAGGACCTACGGAACTAGTAACCTGGGAGAAAAATCTATATCTACAAATACAAAGACAGTCTAATGAACTTCAACACTGCCGGGGATGAAAGCATAAACTACAAGTTTATCACTCTGCCACCAGAGCAGAATTCCCACAGATCAACAAATGATCCGACAGTTGGATTTTTAGCCTGGTTGATGATGAGAAGCAAATGTTCTTGAAACTGGTTCGATAATTATGACAAGTGAAGTATTAAGAGTGTGTAGTTCAACTAAATCATACAATAATATCAATTATATGATTGGCTTCACTGTGTAAGTTCCATTTTACATTTTAATTTTAATGCTTTTATCATGTTTACTGTAACATAATATCAGATAGACTATGACTAAGATCAATATAATATACCACTTTTTAAGAGGACCTGTACAAAATACTATATTGTACACTAAACTTACTGTTTCTGGCCCATCCCAAAGTGTTACAGTAAGTAAAGTTACTGGTGCTTGATCCCTCTTCAGGTAAGCATATGGGATGAACAAAGTCAGACATAACAACAGTTTGGTCTAGTTTAACTATCACTACAGTGCTTCCCTCCACTGGAGATTTCACCATACCAATAACAGCACGTTCTTGTTGCCAAGGGGAGGCCCCAGAGAGACGAATGCTGCCCAGTCGTGCCACCCACTGTGCTTTTGGTTGCCTGCATTAAATAGATTACATAAAATGAATATATTATTGTAATTAATATTGACTTTGTCCACCACTATATTATATTTTCTGGAGTTAAACTGAAAAGAATCTTTTGGCTCATTAATAATACAAGGGATGATTTATAAATTTGTATATGAGCCGTGCTGAAGTTATTTATATAACACAATTACTATGGCTTAAACCTATTTCAGCTTAATTTACCAGTAGCAAATACACTCAGTAACTAACTCCCTAAGTCATACACTGTACAATAACTGCAGAAAAATTGCACTTGGCTCTAATTGTCTTGTTCAGTAAATTAATCAAGAAAAAATATTATATATATTTTCTAATGCATTATAATTAAGGGCTAGCCATACAAAAATTTGCATAATCCATTTTTATGAAATGTGGGCTATAGATGGAAAAATGTTGATTGTCTAAAGCTGCATAATTTCACAAAGTGTAGTCATGGATATCATGGTTGTAGTATTGATAATGATGACTTGAAAATTATATTCTGTCCAAAAATGTTGTTTATGCTATTACGATGGCTGATGGTGAGAACATTTGTTTTTTTAATTCTAAGCAAAAATAGCTTAATAAGAGCAGAAAATGACACTATGACAATAATAATGCTTAATTTATATATTTCATTAGAGTCTTTTCACATTTTATGTTTCAGTTTTACTATTTCATTCCACAAAACTGTCTAAATTCATTTGCTTTACTTTAGTACAAACTAATGTTTTATATTGAATGATATCCTAAGGATACAAAATATATCTAACACCAGATTGAAACTGATTACCATTATTTGTTTCTTACTTAAATTAACTCATTTAAGAATTAATTTTATTGATAATATAAATACATTAATAATATTTATATTCTCTTATTTCTTTTTTATTTTTTGTTTTGGATTTTGAGATGATATTTCTAAAAAGGTATTACTATAGATTTATTGAAGTTTTCCAATATATCTGCTAAAATTTAAATCTAATTATCATGAAGGTGGCTAAGTTTTAACAGGGAACTAATATATTGTTAAATAAGAAGCTTCTACTACACAAGTAAGATTAAGCATAAAAACTAGTTTTCTATTAGGCGTGATCATTAACAAAGCTCAAAGAGTGTAAGCAGCAACTCTGTAAAGGATTACACACTAATATGCTAATTGATAAGCTTAAAAATGCAATCCTATCATTGTGCTAACCCTGTAAAGCATCAATAAAGTTATCAGGGATCACTTTCACTACAGAGATTCTAAAGAAATATTTATTTTTAAACAATAACTTTCATTTTATGTCAATATTCTCAATAATTATATGTATTAAACACATTTTTACCCAGATACTTACCCTTGAAAGCAAGAAGCTGTTGTAATTAACCATTCTGAAGAAACCAGAGTACCATCACAAACATGGATGCCATCTTTAAAGAGAGCTGCATGCCACGGCCAATCTCCATGTGCGGCCAATTTACCCAATCCTTGGATTCCAGGACTCCCTCTCAAAGTCTGTGTGCCACATTCTGCAATGAGATATGGTATATTTCACTGGAACTTTTTAAAGTAAAACTAAACTTCGGGTAGTTTATATCAATACTTCAGATAATAATTATAAATGCATTTCTGCGCTATTCAGGATAATTCAGAAAAATTATAAAAATAATTATAGTTTTATATTCTTTGATAGGAAACTTAACCAAACCAACAAATTGTGTTTTGACATAAACAATGGGCATTACCTACCAAGATCAGAGCAGCCAATATAAAGAACGTCTTTTTTGGGACAGGGAGCAGGTACAAAAGTAATCTCAGCTGCAGTTGGATCTTCCATATGGACGTAGTTGACTTCTTCCTCCTTATCCTTCTCTATTCTCACGAAGTTCACATTCCTGAAAAAAGAAATGTGAGTTATTTGCTCAGGTGATTTAAGAGCCTCTGTATTCCCACCCCTAATCAATATTATCTTAATACCTACTCATTTAGCATCATAGCAATAGTATAACCAAAATTGTTAATACATACATGTATCATATACACACACAAGGGTGTATAAAAAATAATCTAACTAATTTTAGAATAGAATATTTATTTTAATCTTTCATTACAAAAAGTATAACAAATGATTTATACATTTCTTAATTTAAGACTGACCCAACTTTACTTTAGACCTAACATGTCACGATGCCCCGGTTTTTCACATGAGTTCCAGCTCCATTTCACCTACTTTTTTTCTCCTTCTCTTTCCTAATCCATTTGCTTCTTACTCTTCCTAATTATTCACCCATTTCCTAATTCTTTTCCATCCTGTGACTATAATTGTTATTGCCACAATTATATTTTCTATTTTATTCCATTTCAGATCCCATATATCATCTCTTCAATTATTTTTTTCCTTGCACACATTGCCTGTTCATTTACAAGCAGTTTTATTATTAAAGGGAAGTGACTACTATCAATTACTTCTTTTAATATTTTAAAATTAATAAGGTTCTCATCCACCCCTTCTGTACACAATATGTAGTCTTGACACTTTGCCCATTTGTATTATAAACATAAATTCATCTTCCAAATCTTCATTACACACTAACAAATTCTAACAGATATTTACCCTTCATATTACATATTTTATCCCTGCTTTTCCTCACAATTGATACATCTTTCTCCTATCCATCCTCACTCTCAATTTCCACACATTTAATTTTTTTTAAACTAATTTATAATAGACATAATGACTTTATTTCATTCAAATTTCCTTCAAATTTTCAAAGCATTTTCTCTGTGATGAAATATAACCCTTCCAATGATTTATCTATTGTTCAAAACATATGCTGAACCCCCTATAGCCTGTTCAGAATACCCATAACAACACAGTTCAATTCCTTATCATTTTCAAAATGTACACAAAGTTCCAGAAAGAGGTGAAAGTTGCAAGGTGAGAGGTGTGGAGAATAACGTGTGTGAGGCATCATCTCAAAGCCCATTTCTTTGATGATGGCCTAAGTAAAGTAGGACTGTATGAGTGTGAATTGTTCTGGTGTAATATGCATCGATCCTGGCAAAAATTGGTCACTTTTCAGTAATTTTTCCCTTTAATGTCCCCATCAATATATCACAAAATTAAATAATTAATAAATGTCATGATATTGGCAATCTCAGCAATTGTTACAAAACAGTCTTTTTGCATGATAAAGTCAATTGTGTTCACACTGACTTGAGTTTTTGCATTTATGTATTTCAGAATACTAAGAATTTTTAAGGTCTTCATAACTCTCCTTGAAATCATGTATGCCACTTAAAGACTTATGTTTTGCTAAATGCATATTCCTCATAAACCTGCTGCTTCATTTCCAGGTCTGCATAGGACTTCTGTCTAGTAGAACACAAAACTTAATTATGCATTGCTGCAACTTCAGATCTATGCTGGGTATAGTAAATACGATCCCATGTATTGGCTTCTAGCTACCAACTAAACAGTGTCACAGGAATGACACTGCTATACAACAGATTCACTTTCCTGCTGGTAGGAGTCATTGGACTTCCGAGTGATTTATATAAATGCAATCAAATCAGTTTGATGATATTTTTACACACACACACACACATATATATATATTAATATTTATAAATGTAAATTAAAAGAAAAACAAAAATAAATTTGAGTTTATACCTGTAGGACAAAACAGAGCACAGTGATGCAGCAATGGTGTTCAGTGTAGCCTCACGATTAGGCTCAGGTACAGTGGTATTGAGGTTCTCAGTGCAAATTTTTCCAACTTGCCCTTTCTCATTGAATACAACATAACCTTCAGGGAAGTATTGGGGCTGATGCAATGTTGATGGTAATGCTTTGGCCACAAAGGATAAAGCAGGGGCTACAGATACTGTAAAAAAAGTAACTATTAGAAATGTTGTAGCTAATGTGATAAAATATTGATGAATATGCACTATAAAATAAAATACTATAATTAAACAGAAACATATATTGGTAATGACATAAAGAAGAGGAGAATGATAATAAAACTTAATTCTTTTCTGCAAGTGCTTAATATCCCATGATTACTGCTATAGCTGCTGCCTTTGAAGAACCTCACCAAGCCGCTTGAACTAAGCAGGACTTGAACCTGCAAGCTCCAGCCAGGATCAAAGTTATATTGATATGGTAACAAAGAAAATGGATCACCACTTAGGTCTAGTTGTTATGTTGCTGGCTGCTGGCTGGGAAATCCCAGGTTTGGTACCTGTTTGGAAATTTTCTAAGCTAGAGAGGTCAAGAATGGGATCCAATCAGCCTCATGATGACTATTCGGAAGCTACCTGATCGAAGGTAGCATCTTATAATCTTGAAAGTCCCTGATGGCAGGAGGCAGCAAATTGTATTGCAATCACATATCCCGCTGCAATATTGCACTCTGCCAATGTCACAAGGTAGAGGCAAAGGACACAGTGGTCATGCACTATGTTCGGCCCTTTCAGCTATAACTTGTATTCTCTCACCAAAAAGAAACACTCTTATGCCAGAACTTGGCATTGAGATGCATGCTCTGTTTTTGTCTATCAACACCCAGCATGCTGAGAAGTGCACATGCTTAAAGCATGCATTGCAACTCAGCTACTTGCTGTACTTGTATGGCTGGCATACAGTCAAGAATCAAAGATAATGGTAAGCTAGTGTTTATTTATTCCTTCAGTATAGATTTTATGCATTTCAGTTCATTTTCTAATTTTTTTTTTTTCCATTACAAAAACCTAGAAAATGAAATGCAGAACATTAAACATGGAAACATGGGCATCCATCAACAATATGGAAATAAACATCAAAAAGACATATATTAAGATCAATGTGTGATTGAGTCAAATTAACAGATTAACAATTAACAATTTTAGTTAACATAAAGACAGTTAGTTTTCCATCTTTTCAATCTCAACACACTATAGATGATTTGCAACTTAAAATCAATAATGAACTACTACAAGAGAAAGAACACACTAAACATCTTGGAATAACACTGAACAAAATAAATATCCTTCTCTGTACAGGTTGACAATATAACTAAGGAAATGAATTAGAAGAACAACAAATTTTGAACACTAGCAGACAATGGGGAGGATTCATAGGTCTCTTTAATGACACATACAAAAGATACATAAAGCCCAATTTGCTCTATGGAAGTGGGATAATATCCACAATTAACCAACTTTAAACCAAATTGGACACAATGCAATCTAGGTCCTTAAGAATAATAACAGGAGCCATAAAACACCAATTGCTGCGATGCAGAGTATAACTAACAACCTGCCAATCAACACAGGAATAAATGGTTTCATGTTCATGACAGTATACAATGGTTAAAAACACAACAGACTTTAAAAAATTAGATACAGAAAGAAGATTTAGACAAAATTTTAAAAATAAGCACTAAACCTGCCATTATACTCACTGATCCTTTACAAATATATAGATATTAGAGTGAAATTAAATCTGGATACAATGGTCTCCAAGAAGAACGACCAACGTGAGGTATTAAGATTGACAGTACTTAGCACACTAAACAACTATTATGCCACTGATACATGGTAGAGAGTATATATGGATGGATCTCTTAAAAATGGAGAAGTAGGCTTTGGAATATACTGTGAAGAATTCTCTTAATATGCACTTTTGGGACAGTATGCTAACAATTTTGATTGCTAAATAATGGCCATTAGAGCAGCTTTAGAAAATCTATGTATAGACCTAACATAAATAAAAGAACTGTTATCTTAAGTGATTCTAAAGCAGCACTACAAAATATAATGAATTACAATTACCCACCAATATACACTAAAAATGAAATAAGAAAACCATATCATACAATCCAGATCAGAAACACAGAAATAGTTTTACAATGGATCTCAAGCCATGTGGGGTTAAAGGGGAATGAGAATGCTGCAATGAGATTAATAACTGAGCAAGAACAACAAAATATCCAACAAAAACTAATGGGAAACCCATATGCAGATCTAAAGACTTTCAAACATCTTTTATTGAAACCAAGAAAAATGGGAGTTTTCCAATTCCACTCAATTGTTGGACATGATTGCACATCAGAATATCTCTTCAGGATGAAATTAATCAAGCACAGCTACTGCCTATTATGTAAGGACATGAATACTATCCTAAACAAAAGAACATCTATGAATAAAATCATGTGATACAAGTTGTACTAAACACTCATATTGCTTCACTTACTTGTATAATATTTGGAACCGGTTTTGAAGACCTTTGGCTTCATCTTTGGCCAAGGGTTGGAGAATTCAATGGCTCTGCAGAGATGAAGCGCTGCCCTGGTGGTCTTTTATAATGTACTTAAAATTGGTGTTTTCTACCTTTGGAATATCAAAGTTTATTAATCGATCTCTGTATTTATGAATGTAAATTTTTTCCCAAGTATCCAGTTCTATATGTCCCTGAGTCTCTTTAAATAAACCCACCTCTTCACAATATCATGGTTTTTAATCCAAAAATGATATGTCACAGCTGATCTATCTGTCTGTTTATATTTTAAGTTCCTGAAATGCTCTTCTAAATGTGTGCCTATATTTCTCTTTGTTTTTCTGATATAGATCTTTTCACAATCTTCACATGTTATTCTGTAAATACCTGCTTTTTTCTCTTGTGGGGTGTTTACAGCCTTATTTTCTTTCAAAATATTTCCTAAACTAAATCTGTTGATGGGTGCTAATTTTATATTGAAACCTTTTAAACTATTTTGAATTTTTTTCATTGCTTATAAAATTAGCACCCATCAACAGATTTAGTTTAGGAAATATTTTGAAAGAAAATAAGGCTGTAAACACCCCACAAGAGAAAAAAGCAGGGATTTACAGTATAACATGTGCAGATTGTGAAAAGATCTATATCAGAAAAACAAAAAGAAGAGCATTTCAGGTACATAAAATATGAACAAAAAGATAGATCAGCTGTTAAAAACCATGATATTGTGAAGAGGGTGGATTTATTTAGAGACTCAGAGACATATAGAACTGGATACTGGGAAAAAATTTGCATTCATAAATACAGAGATCAATTAATAAACTTTGATATTCCAAAGAAAGAAAACACCAATTTTAAGTACATTAAAAGACCACCAGGGCAGCGCTTCATCTCTACAGAGCCATTGGATTCTCCAACCAGTCGTAACCTTGGCCGAAGATGAATACAAAGGTCTTTGAAACCGGTTCCAAATATCACACAAGTAAGTGAAGCAATAAGAGTGTTTATTATAACACATGTCACATGATTTTATTCATATGACTTGGCTTCACTGTGTTAGTTCCATATATTTTTTACAATAAGTTTCTTTATTAAAAAATATGTTTTAAAAGAACATCTATTTAAATGCAGCCAACTTGATGGCAACAAACAAATGAAAAATAATTTGGAAGCTCTTTATTGGGCAACTAGGGAAAAAATTATAAATATCACCTTTTCTAATGGCCACTACTAACCAACTAACCATATTTTATGCCAGTACACTTTGTGTGATCTTCAACAAGAAATGGAGCAGTGGCATTCAGCTCTTTCTTCTGAATCTACTGTGTGAGAAAATATTGGAGTAAGAGAATTAATGGTTTTAGTGCCAAATACTAAACATCAGTTAACAGCTTTTTGCCTATGTATATGAACAATATGACTGACGTAAGTGTATCAGATAAAAATATTCTGAATTTCAAAAGAACAAGTTCTTTTTGTAATTATACTATGAACAATGATGTTTTTAATACCTCACGACTGACGCCCAATCTGTCAACTGTCAAGAAATGTACTACATACAAAAGGCAGAATGAACAAACAAATGAACGAATGAATGAGTAGCTATTAAAAATGCCACTGGAATGTTATTTGAAACACTTCTAAACTAGAACTGTTGAACTGATGATGCAAATATGTATTTTGCTATGACACCTATCTAATTCTTAGTATCTCTTACTACTTAATCAAAACACAATGTTAAATTTTATAAATTAAGAAACAGAAAAAGACTTTACAGCATCCCTTCTCATCGCTCCCATCTGGACAGTCTTGCTTGCCATCACAGCGTTGTTCAGGAGCAATGCATGCCTTTCCTGAGCCACAGTGCACATAATTATCTGGACAGTAAGTACAACCAGACTCGTCTGACAGGTCCAAGCAATCCACTATGCCATCACAGACTCTTCCAGATAAGCTCCTAGCCTGCAGCTCTTTGACACATCCTGAAATATGATTTCATGATTCATGTACAGAAATATATTTGTTATTACAGAATTTGAGTGCTTATCTACAAAAATATAAGTGCAATATGTTCTTTAAAAGAGGTAAAGAATTACAGAAGCTTTCTAAACAGTTTTCATTTGAAATAAAGCAACAATTATATAATTTGTAAAGACAGTAATGAAAAATAAAAGGATCTTATTTGAATTTGCTCATATACAAACTAATTAAAATGACTCCCATTAAATGGAGGGCATTTAAACAAGATCACAGGAGGAGAAAAAAAAAATATGTTGTCTCAGTAGTACATTTTAACAATACACCATTTCTGAGCTATTGTTTCCAGTAGCATTCTTTACACTTATATAAAATTCAAAGGAAACTTAAAAAGTTTCTGATTAAAGGCCAAACATTAATAATTATTTTAAATTCTCAGCCTCTATATACTTGACCGTCGTTCAGAACTAAAAACAAAAACACGGTGCTACTCACTATCCTCAATGATACTAAGCTCTTCTTTGTATGCTGCAATTGCTTCATCTGGGTTTTAAAATGCTTTCTCTGCAGTTGATTCTTCACCAAGAGAACAGGAAGAAGTTGCAAGGTGCTAGTTTTGCACAATTCAACAGTAAGTGCAGCATAAGATTATCAAATCAGCTCACTGGATAATTAAGAACATAATAGTTGCTTCACTGTATTAGTTCTGACACAAAATTAAATGTTATATTTAGGAACAATGGTGTTAAGGGAGATAAACGATGACAAAGTATTCTGCCCATTCTATAGCAAGATTGACAAGAACTTGCACTGTATATTAGAATGTATAGAAACTGAAGGATGGAGAGAGGAAATATGGAACAAGAAGGGGGATAATTTGCAAGCAAAAATTCTGGCATTAAACATTTTTGGTTGTAGCAGAATAGAATTTTTTAATAAATTTGGAAGTTATGTAGGGAAATTAAGAGAGAAATAATGAAGAAAATGATCATGGCAAAGAAAGAAAACAAAGAAACAATGATGGAAGATGATCTCCTTTAGGGAAGTATTTGTAAAGCTCACTTTATAATAGTTATAATTTGAGTGATGTAGGATCCATGTACACAACAATTGGGGTGTTAATTGTGTAGGATCCTGAATTAACAAGCACTCCAGGTTCAAGGAAATATTGTAAAATTGTAATTGTAAATGGGTAGAAATAATAATAAATATTCATTCATGTGTAATTATTCATTAAGGTATTTTTTTTTATTCAACAGTATATGTTTACTAATGTGTATGCATGCGTAATGCTGCAGAATGCTGCTTCTATTTGTTAACTAAAGCTATGAGCTTTAACATGATTGTCTGTACGTGTAAAAGAATACAGATGCCAAATAAAGTCTGTTTTATTTTTAATTATCTTCAGATCTAAAAATGGAATATATTTTCTGTTTCTTGAAAAACTTTTGGAGGAAATGTTATGTACCACTCTGCAGTAACTGTCCTTTGATCTTGAAGTGGAATTGCTGCCACATGGTTGTTAATGGAGAAGAATGTCATCACCATTTTCTTCCCAACACTTCTTATTCTCTTAATTCAATTGGAATTAAGGGAAGGTTCAAACTGATAACTAACATTAAAATGTTAATTGGAACTTGCACAGTGAAGCCAATCTACAATAATATCGATATGATGACTAACACTTTGTTTCAAGATCATACTGATAGATCCATGTGTCATAATCTATTATGATTTCAGAAAATTTGCAAGAGTCCCTGCAATTATATTTGGATCATTTTGCAGCACCAATCCACTCAAGCAACCTTCTGTCCATAATTGAGGTTCTGTGGCACACTCCACAGTGGCAAAGTATTCAGCAGTCATGCATCAAAGATCTTCTATTTTTCTCTTCATCTTTAAAAGTTGTTCAGCTCCCCTTAAATTTGCAAACCTACTGAAGACTGTTGTATGCAAAGGAGTAAGGTTCCATAAGTTATGTTTAAGTCTCTCAAGGCACTGCTCCTGCCTTAAATCACTTTTAAAACTATAATACATCATTGCTCATTACTGTCCTCACCCTGGACCAATTGCATAACACTCATTTACTGACACAAATATTCCTTTCAATCCACATTGTTGCAACTAATCAGTAGCAGCTAGTGGAAGATATACTGATTTTCAAATAAAGTGTGATACTGCACGACACATATACTTTCACATTACTGTAAACAGTTAACTCAGATCTGGAAACTTTCTAAGTATACCGCATATATCTAAAATAAGTATATAATGTGATATGGAATAGTTGTTATATTGATATAGTTATTTCTTAAAAAATTTACCAACAATTAATACACAAATATTCAATAATGAAATAGTCAACCAGCTAATTTATTTTCTGATTTATTCCTCAATAATGTTTTACAGTTACTTACATCAAGTTTCTGCATGTATCCACATTGCTGGTACAGATAAAGTGCAAAGAATTAAGTTAGAAAAACAAAGCAGTACATCTTTATAATGTTTTGCTGGCTTTGCACTCTTCTGCATGTTACATAGAAGTGAAAAAAAAACTTTCACTAGAAGTGAAAAAAAAACTCACTAGAAGTAAAGGTAAAAGGTAAAACAAAATATAAAAGGAAGAATTAACCAAAACTCAGGAAAATCAGTAAGAGATAAAAGCATAATTGTAGTATTATGAAGTTATATACCTGGTTTGGAGTTGCAGGAACCTGGTCCAGTATATTCTGGAAATGTGCTGCAATCCAATGCATTTTTAAACCTAGCAGGAACCCTGTCACCACAGCCTGAATGAAATTCTTTGCAGAAACTGCGACATGGAAGAATCATTCTGTCTTCCGTTTCTGTTGGTAAGTGTGGCATGCAGGATGGTTGCAACAGCTGGCATACAAATTCATAAGCCAGTTGGTAACACTCAGCATCCACAAGTTCTCTGAATTAAAAGAAAAATTCATGTCAAGTTGCTGGCATAAGAAATCATGCTGCTGAGGTAAATATTCTCATCTTGAATATAAGAACTAGCATATGCAATAATATCAATAATACTAAGAAACAATTCATAACTTTCATTAGGTATTTTCATAAACATGGTAAAATGTCAGATATGTAACAGTCTTTAACAAATACATGCTTTGCTTGAATTATAAATATGATGCAAAGTATTTTTACTTTAAACAATTTTTAATAATAGAAATAATGTGATTTTATTGCTGAACATTGTCACAGTCGTTAAGCAAGCATATGAAGGTTATTTTAGCCCTTATTTTCACAGGAGATGAGTCTTGTGTTCATCATTACGAGCCCAAGACAAAACGTGCATCAATGCAGTAGAAACATCCTGCATCACCTGCAAAAAAACAGGTTTAAAGTGATACCGTTCATGGGAAAAGTGATGCTCAGTCTTCTGGGATCACAAAGGCATACTGTTCACTGCATTACAGCCTTAAAGGATAAACTGTAAATATCAACTCCTACTGCAATATCCTCAGGAAACTTTGTAAGGCCATTCAACGGGTAACCAGTACTCCACATCAAAAGCATGTTGCTTGACAACAATATGCAACCTCATACTGACAGCAAGACAAATGAGATGCTGTGAAATTTCAAGTAAGAAGCCCTTCAGAATCCTACATATAGCCCCGATCTTGCTCAAGTGACTTCCATTTGTACAGCCCTCTTAAACAAAAACTTTCAGGTGAACATTTATCCATGCTGTAGAAAAGGATGGGCTCTGACTGCAACCCAAAGAATTTTATCTGCTAGCTTTCTGGAGTTTTTGAAATGATGAAAAAGTGCCTCAATGTATAGGAGATTATGTTGAGAAATTAAAGTATTTTTCAAACCAGTGTTCTTATTTCAGTTATGTATCCATTTGTAACTTAATTAATGACTTACACTTGTAATTTCTACAAGTGCATAAAATTTATTTACTCTCAAGAGACATACTATAATTTTTACACTACTAGCATCTAAAGCTAAGTAATATTAATATTTATTTTAATGAAATATGTGCTTTGTCATTGCTTAAATGAAAAAAAATGATATAAATATAGGTTATTAAAAAGATATAATAAATAAACTGAAACAGTAATAATCTGTTCTGAGTAGGTTATTTAGAACACTCTTTATGGTTTCACTTACATGAGATTTACTCAGAACATATGTTTCGTGGAACTTTTTTCTACATCATCATTTAACGGCTGATGATGTGGAAAAAAGTTCCAAGAAACTTATGCCCCGAGTAAATTTCATGTAAGCTAAACCATAAAGAGTGTTCTAAATATCCTAATCAGAAGAGATTATTAATGGGTGTTTCACTGTGTTCAATTCCAAATTGAATTAATATTTAAAATGAAACAGTTTTGATTTATTTATGGATATGCATTGACTCTCATCTCAACAAATTTATGTCTCAGGGAAATTGTAATTATAGAATAGAATGGGAGGGAATATTTATTTTTAAATTTCATTATAAGTAGTATAACAATTATATTAACATTACTTGTGTACTGAATATTTAACAATTTGTACTCTGTATATCTCATTAGACTTCACTAGCCTTGTTGCTGCATTTCTTAGGCCCCGATAAACTCAAACACTTGGTAATTATAATATCTATGTAGTTTGCATATTACCAGTCTTTCAGTTATTCAGTTACAAGTGTTACGGGTATACAGAGAATAATATACTGAAAATGTTATCTAGATTCTGTACCACAGGATATCTTTTTAATGTTATCATTTATATGAGGAATACTAAGTAACACTGAGGAAAATATAACAAATAAAAGTATTAATTAAAACAGTTAAAATCTTTCGGACTGTTTTGCCACAGTTCATGATTTAATGTGCTACCATAGCCTTCACAACTACTGCAGATGACAACATCATATTCTTGTGAACTTTGATGTTGAATCTCTATCCACAAATGTATGGTCAAGGACACCTTGGAACTCCTACAACTCCACTTTACAAACAGAAGAAATTACATTTTTCAGACACATCTTAACTTTCAGCAGAGAACCAAATTCTATGAACAGAAAGAAATAGCAGCAATGGAAAGTCCACTAAGTTCTGTAGTATCAACTTTTATCATGCAACATTTCAAGGAGAAGGCTCTAGACACTGTTGAATATAAACCTTCATCCTAGTTGAGATATATGGATGATACTTTTGTTATATGGCCACCTGGACATGATAATCTACAGTTCTTTTTAAAATACCTAAATAGTCTCCACAAAAATATTAAATTAACTATGGAAAGAGAACAAAAATATTAAATTCACTATGGAAAGAGAAAGCAATGATGCACTTCTTTTTCTAGATGTTTTAGTTCAGTTGAAATCATCAGGGGCCCTTGGTCATCAAGTTTATAGAAAACATACACATAGAAAAATATCTCAAAGCCAGATGGAATTACCATTCTGGACAAAAAGAACTTTAATCAAGACTTTACATAGGACTAAAACCATCACAAAATCAGAACATCTTAAACATGAGCTAAATCATATTTGTGACATTTTTAAGGCCAATATAGTAACAAAGATATCAACAGACCCATCTGTTCTAAGCAAATGAAACATCTAACACTCATTCAAACAAAAAACCGTTATTCTAACACACACAAAAGACATTACTTTGCATATCGCACATATATTAAAGAAAAAATGCATACTATCTATTTTTATCTAACTGTTAAATCAGGACAAATGCTTGGTAATGTAAAAGACCCTAGGCACCCTCTTGACACAATAGGAATTTATAAAATACCAGAGTATGGCAAAGTATACACAGACATGACAAAAGATCGATTAAAAATGATTGTAGGAACATCAGTGACATCTTCGCCTTAATCAGCCTGAATGATCTGTGGGGGCAGAGCATGCCATAAATACAATGGCATACACTTTAACAACCAGAAGTGATTGCAAAAACACCAGGCTTTTTCAATCTAGCTGGAAGGGAGACATTGGAAATACAACAATATCCAAACAATTTTAACAGAGACAGCAGGTGTTACCTGAGTAGCACATAGAAACCAGCTCTTAAATCATATTTTAATTAATACAATACGGGTAAATTTCTTACACACTTCACTTACTGTATACAGATTAATATATATAATATCTTCACTGTAAACAGCTTCAAAATCAAACAAATACGACACATAATATTATTAAATGACTTTCTAAACCAACAGAGATGGATCAATATTGTCATGTTGCAAGATAAGGTAGCACATTAAACCATGGACCACTGCAAAACAGTCCGGAAGATTTTAACTGTTTTAATTATAACAATGGCCATGAAAGCCTAAGAAGTATCAAAATAAAAATATTCTCATCATGCAATGGTACCTGAAGGCAATCACATTATCCTGTACTTCCCGAATAGACTTGTGGCCCAATTTGTTAGGGTAAGAAGTAGCATTGTAAGGCAATCTTGAGCAGTAATCGAGGGAGATGTGACCACACAGTCTTGGAGGGGGAGGAGTTGTTGTGGGCACTGCAGTAGTAACCTTAGGAGAGGAAGATGGTATCACTGTAGTAGGAACTGCACTGCTTTCTGGAAATAAACATAATATACAGTGATATTGCTGATAAAACTTCTATAATTATATTAAAATACAAAAACCAGAATGAGTAATTTTCTGGCAGTACGGTTAATTTCTACATGATACACGATGACTAATAGTATCTATATATATCTTCTTTACCCAGTTTTGTAACTCTGAAACCAAAATTTTGGAAGTACAATCGAGGAGCATTTTTCAAAATTTGATAAAAGCATGAAACTTATTTTTACATGAAAACTGTTTTTTTTAATTCTATTGTACATATCTTTCTTTCTTGAATTAAATTTTTGCATCACAATACTTTAGTCTCCTACAATTTAAACTTGTATTAAGCCAAATGAATAAAAGGATTAATTTTTCATTATACTGTACAATCAAAAAAATGCAAGGTTCCCCCCCAAAGCTGAAGTACAAAATACACTTTTGTGAATGAACTTTAATTTCCTATTGAGTTTTATTTTTATTGTGCTATTTTATTTTATTTTTTGTTGTTCCATGTATTCTGATGTTTATATTATTATTTTCTTGTTTCAGTTTGGAGATGCATAACATTGACATTAGTTTTAATATTGCTATTTGCAGTAAAGGTAAGCTCCATGTGCTTTTCAGCCATCTTCCATATTATTTAAGTGACACTCTTATTGCAAGAAGAGACAGTTTGTCTTTGGAAACACCTAATAACCTGGAAACATTAAGTGCAGATTAGTAAAATAACTTCCACATATTTTTGTTTATGTGCAAGTGTGTGTGTGTATGATGCTATATTTTGCATTCATAAATTGCTCTCTTTTAGAGTTTTCCTTCTGTATTTAAGTTAAGATATATTAACAGCTGAAGATGGGCAAAGGTCCATGAAACATGTCCGAGTAAATCTCCAATAAATGAAGCCAAAAAGAGTGTCTTTAAATAGTCTGACTAACAAGAGATTATTAATGTGTGCTTCACTGAAACATAATTAATATTGAACATATACTCATAAATTTAGGCAGAAACTTGTTTTAATCTACCTTATTATAAGTTTCAGTTTTATGATAGGAATCACTAATATCTTCACAGGTATTATGCAGTCTTTACTTTCTTTCCTTTTTGAGATGAATAATCTTGAGTCCATCAGTCCATTTTAAGAAGGAAACTTCATTCAACTCTCTCAGCTGATACAATAAATTTTCTTCTACTTTCCAACAACCCTTCTGAAAGACTGACCTATTCCATTTGCTTACTATACAAATGCAGAGAAATAAATGAAAAAGCATTTTCCATCACATGTGCATGCAAATACAAAGTTATATGCTGCCAACAATGAATAAGGAAAATATCAGGTTGCATTTTTGTGAAGTTCTTATGAACCATATAGATGTGTTATAGTTTCAGAGTGTCTGGAAGGAAAATTTACTTGCATACTCTATAATATTGTACTTAAAGTTGAGAACTTATGCTATATCAACTTTTGAAAAATTTCCCTTATTTCACTAGACATGCTTCACAAAATAATGAGTGACATGAGCAAGATAGTGATCCAATGTTTATTTTTTCAAAATTTGGTCTCTATCAAGTTTTGAAAAATGCTCCTTAATCTTAATAAAAAAATCTAGACTCTATTTTATATTTTTTGAAGACCCAGCATAAATTTTATTACTTATTACGGAGCTTAGCTAATAAATCCAGTGTAAAATACTTCAGTGTGACTAATATATCTTAGGATTAACTTTTGAATATTTGTTTCATTTTTAAACATATAACCAACATTTAAAGACCAATCATAATGCACAATACCCATAGAAAGTAATTTTAAATCTGGGTTATCTGTGTGAATAAATTGAAGAAATGTGGCCTTTAGTATCACAGAACAGAATCAGATGTACCACAAATAAGTAGAAGAGAAGAGTATTGGCTGTTATTCAAGGAAAAGGAGGTTCAGTTAATCACAAATTCAAATAACTTTATACTAACTGTAAAAAAAACTTTCTATTTTGTAAAATGTATTTTATTTAAAGGTGTTATCATTAAAAAAATTATTTTATCCTGAAAATATCATTTGACAACATAGCAGTGAGTTAAGCTGGCCATATATATGTCCAGTGTAACTCACTTTTTGGCCAGCAAATATATAGAGTCCAAACATTTTTTTACAAAATTTCAAAACTTTTATAATACATAAAACTTATGTTTACTTATAATAATAATAATAATAATAATAATAATAATAATAATAATACTTTGTGCAGTCAATAGACTCTTATAAGGGCATCTGACATTGCCATGATTATATACAATCAGTTTAATATAATAATACAATTACACATAGTTATAAAGTTATAATCATATTATTCATTAGCAATGTTATACACTCATATCCATTATAATTCAGCAACATTATATTTTTTTGTATTTTTAATATTCTGTCCATATTGGTTTTACTTGTATTATCCCCCCCCATTCCATATGCTAAATGTGGATAAATAATGACATGGTATACTGTTTAAAAAAATATTAGTGTTCCCATATATTGTTAGTTGTCTCAATAGATACAGTCCTGAGTTCATTTTATTACAGACTATTTCACATGTGTGCTATAAGTCAAATTTTCTTCTATGTGTAGCAAAAAATTTATAGTTAGTTTCCTGTTATAATTGTTAATTTTATATTTAAATTATCACTTTGAAATGTCATAAACTTTGTTTTACCTATGTTTAACTTTAGTTCATTATTTAGTAAACACTGTGATATTTCATCAGTTGCACTATTTATTTTTCTTTCTAAGCTTTCCCTGATGTCACTCCTACATATTACAAATGTATTGCCAGCTTATTGCTGTTTTCCAGTTGAGGTAAATTATTTAAATAGATTAATACTGATTACCGTGGTGCCCCTGATTTTACCATATTATAGTCAGATTTAATAGTGTATATAAGGCCACCTTTTTCCAATTTATAGTTAATAACATATGGCAATAATCACATAATCCATATATAATTATCCAAAACAAATACTGCCCCAGTTTTCATGCTGCTCTCTAAAACATTCTTACTGTATTTGCCTATTATTGCTTTTCTTTCCAGCATTTGTGAAAAATTGATGTTATATTTGCTTATCTTAGTCCTTTTACCACAGTTCCTAATATATATTTACTACTGAAAGCAGCAGGCTTTCCACTCTATATAAGCATGATCATCACATACTTAAAGAGTTAGGCAATGTGAAATGAAACATTGAAAAATATATGTCTGAATACATGTTCCACATATTGCTTTCTAACACATTTGGAATGCAATGCTTTTATAATTTATTTATCCCATTGGTATGTGTTTTTGTTATGTAGCAAATGCTTACTCTATAAAGGGAGAAATTTGCTTTTGTTATATATTTGTTCTAGTACGGTAAACTGTAAGGTAGTTTCACTATTTGGAAGTATCCTTAAATATTGTTTCTGTTGTGGTATGAAGGTATTTGCTACTCTGCTAGATCTGTGTGCACTCTTGCTCTGCTAAGAATCTTTCTTCCTTTACTGCTGGGCAGTGTCATTGTTTCCTATTCCTTTGCTTTTATTGTTCTACTTATTGGTATGGGAGTTGGTACTCATCTTTCATATGTGTAACTATGTCTGAACTCCAGGTTTGTCCCTGCTGAAGGCTATCATTTGGTCAGCCCAGTCAGCTGGTTGGTTTGATTGCATATTACACAGTGTTTACTCTAGTAGATTTTTATTTTGTGCACATGGGTTGCAAGGCAGTTGTAGCTGATATTCCTTTAACCTAAATCATGGTGTTATATGGAAATATCCTGTTATTAATGATGAATTACAAATATCTATCAAACCTCAGCAATAGAACCAGAACAACCTTTTATGAGAAAAATCTGTAATATAGCAGTTCCAAAATGGTATTCCTTAGGGTTCTATTTGGGGTTCAGTTTTATTATTAATATGTGTAAATGATCTTGAAAACAAATGATCTCCCTCACACTTACCACATGCAAAACAGATATGTTTGCTGATCCAAATTATATTAACAAAGTTTTATTTTGAAAATAGCCAAGGGCTGCCAGTTTTCAAATACAGTAACAGGAGAAATGGAAAAAAATTATATACAAAATATATAATTAATTAGTTACCAGGTTACTGCTCTCATCACAAAAAGTGAGCTACGCTCCAAATTTACCAAATTCTTCCATCGTACTTTGGTTATATTGAGCTGATTTATAAAAGAATTTTGTTAAATACTCATTTTTAAGATATTGTTTATTATTAGTGGCTTTTATCAGCTATAATCTTCCTTTGTAAAGTTAATGTAAAACTTGTATATATATATATTCATGGTCTTACGCATTTTTTAAGTCTCAATATTGCAATGTGTATTTGTATTCTTTATCCTACAGTCCTAATATAATGTATATCTTTTTAATTATTGTACATATTTACTGATAAATCTATTTTACTTATAAAATTATCTTTAACGGTAGCTTCATATTGACATGGTTCAATCAAGTATCACATCATACTGAACTGCAATAAATTGAAATTGAAATATTTGGTTCTTCCATTTGTCTGCCATACTTTGTTTAAAATTATCTAATGCACAATTCACTAAAGAGGGAAGTGAACATGATAATATATGGTATTTTATTTTTTAGTCAACTATTTTAGTTTTACCACTTTGTAAATTTGTGGCAACTATGTAAATCCAGATTTAACTCCATTACTTTATAAGGAACCAGTAGGTGAAGAAAATATACAGCAGATAAAAATTAATGACATTACACATTTGAAGTAGAATATGGCTTCAGCTTTCTCAGAGGCAAATATATTAACAGAAATCATAATTCAATGCAGAAAACAATAGTAGCCATTGAGAGAGCTAATATAAATTTTGATTACCGAAAAATTTTGTATTTCTTCATTTATTCTTATTATCTTTATTGATATTTTTAGTCTAAACAATTTCTATTAATATAGACAAATGAACACTATTTTTTTCTACAGCATTGTTTTTAACTTTATAAAGCTTTCAGATCCTGTATTGCATTTTCCCCTCATTGTATATACGAATCATAAGGAAATTTAAAAATAACTGCATATATTCTCACCTTTTACATCTAAACTTTTAGGATCAATGCTGAGATTAAGAAGATATGGTGATTCCTTTAAAACAATTTCCTTTGAGAGAACAGAAGCTACATCTTTGACTCCCACATCCTGCCTGATTGGATCAAAATGCAGATTGAAGTGCACCACAAGATCGTGTTCCTCAACACTGTAACATAATGTTAAACATAATATAAACATACACATGATATTAAATTTTAACAAGAAACAAATATAACAGACTTACTCTTATACCTGTGTTCAACTTTAAGTGAACTTTCTTTTTTAAAATATTACATAGTGAGTTTAACCCTTGAGATATAGATAAATTATGTGGGCTGTCTTTTTTGACACTGGATACTGTAATTTGTTTTATCATCTTAACTAGAAGTAAATGTCACCATGTTTTTATTATAACAACATTACATTTTTAAAAATATTACTTAAGATCATCATGTATGTTATAAAAGAAAATTATAAATCTATTCTTGAAAGTTACTACCAAATAAGAGGTTTGGTTGGGAAAGAGTAATGTTACAATATACTTCAGTGTGTGGATAAAGTTCAGTGAATTAAGAGTCATATTTGCCCTAATTTTTTCTTAAACTCATACAAAATTCTTATCAGATACATTAATTTCAAATCAAAATAAAAGTAAATTATTCTTTTCTTTAAACCAAATTATATGGTTTAAATTTGCAATTTTCAGTTGTCTTGTCAATAATAAAAGCACAAAACTTTTGCTTAATTCCTTGAAACAAAAGAAAACACATGCAGAAAGGAATAGGAAGACAGATTATTGACTTTGGTTAGGCTCAGCAAACCCAACTATACTGTGATGAAGTGATGTTAAGATTACATTTAAATCTCAGTACAAATTATAAAAAGACCTTTTCCTCTTATACTTAAAACAAAAAAAATTCTTATAAATTGTATTTTTGCTAGAAACATGCCTTTAATAGCCATACAATACAGGAATATTCAAATGCAGTGACATCATGAGTGTTGCAACATACTAGAGAAAGAAACTAAATAATTCTCCCCTCTCTCTTGACTGAACATTCAACGTGAGGCTTGGAATTATAGAATTTAAAATCAACTACTTATGCGAACCTACTTTCCATCTGATGCATTACCTCACTAACTCTACAGCTTCAAGTAAATGTGCTAAATAAAATTCTGTATACCAATACTATGGTTGTATGTTGGCAATGAATAAATAGACTTTTGGATTAACTAGGCACATAATAAAGTCCAAAATATTCCCAGATATCTGCATAGAGCCATATATTATTCCAATGAGTGTTCATTTATCAACCTCAAGATTTGCAAACAAGACACCTAAGCTTATAAGCAGAGCTCAATGAGTCAGAAACTGCTCCTCTAGGAGGTTGTTGGCTTGCTTCAACTGAAAACTTCAACATTTAATTTCCCATAATTATTGCTTGATGTATTTTTATATTATGTTTAAGAGAAAACTATGTTTATAGGGACTTCTATCTTGGATTTGAATTTTGTATTTTGTGGCTATTATCTGTAGATAACTGCTTTACAACCAATATTTTGGTAAGCATGTGGGCTGTAATTAATTGGAGGAAATGACAGGAAGAGCCTTCAGTCATAAGCACAGCCATTTCTCATAAAGTGCATTACAAGGAAAGTTTGCCCCGTATTTCATACAGACTGATTATTGTAGCATTACAAAGTTATATTAACATCTAAAATTATTAAATAATTATAGTGAAATAGTATATTAGTTACACTGTTAAATATGAGAAACATTTGCAGTTATTTAAATATCAAACTATATTACATTTAAAGTAACAATATTTTCATGCACATGCTCTCTGGGAGTTCATACATTGATAATCAGTTGTTTTGTTAGTAGTAACCTGTTGCTGAATGGCAGACTAGTGGAATTTTGCATGAATTTGTAAAGTGCTACTTTATTTTGCTAAATGTAGGCCATCTTTGCACAGACTCATTAGTTACTATGCCAAATCCCCGTTTCTCTTCCTTCTTCCTTTCATACATATCGTAACTAACTCCCTATGTCCCTTCATTCATTGGCTAGACTGGTGTGAACCATCAAGTCATAGCCCTGTTTGGGGATACTGAGAGCATTGCTCAAATAAAGTAGAAAGAAGGACTAGCAACTTCGAGGAGTAAATACATTTTTCGGCCATCATTTCTAAATTGTTAGTATCATTACTCTTTCTCCAAGCCTAACCCACTGACTAAAGCATTTCTGTAAGTTATGTATTACAGATTCTAATTATCTTAAATTTTAAGGGGTTTTCTTTCTTATATTATATTATTTTTAAACTTAAATGGTTTTAATTGGAAGGGAAGTATGTTTTATATTAATCTACTATGTTAGCTTTTACTATGCCATGCCAGTAAATTTTATGATATTGAATTTGAAGGCTAGTACAAGGTATTACTAATGTTTATTTCACCTTTCTAGTGCTTTGCCAGCAAATATTATGATATTTAATTTGAAGGTAAGCATGTGTATTGCTAATCCTCTATTTGCTTTTCTACTGTGCTTTGCCAATAAATTCTGTGATACTCAATTTGAAGCAAGCACAATATACAATACATTTTTCCATTTTTGTTGTGCCAGAAAACTTTTGGGATGTTAAATTAGTGGGAAGCACAGGGTAATATTAATATTTTGTTGTATTTAATGGGGCTTTGCCATTAAACCTTTGCATTGCTTATGCTCAAAGTAATTTTCAATGCACTCTTGTTGCATATTGTATGCTTCAATATCTTTTTATTGTTAAAAATGTGTATTTGTTACAACTATTCTCCCATAAATGAAACTATCTTCCTAACTAGAAACAGTAGTTCAATTCCCAAATCAGACTTGATGCAACTTGAGCAACATGTGATATAAATGTTACAGATTAAAGAAATAAACATAGCAGATGGCACAAATGGTAATTGAATGTAAGAAAATTAACAATATATATAAAGCTTAACATTCTTTTCTTTGCAACCATTAAAAGAGAAAATTGAAATGAAAATACTGGGTGAACCAATGCCAAGTATAAATTTGAATCAAATTGTGATTTCAAGACATAAGAAGTATATAATGTTCTCTGCAGAGATAGACTACATCCTCCCTACTGCCTGTGGTGCCTCAATAGTAAAAAAGGGCATTAAACCTCATCCCCCCCCCAAAAAAAAACTACATCCTGCAGATTTCAGAGAGTTGATAAATTTGCTGTCATAAGAGAATGGATATTTTCTGATTTAAAAATGGTATGATATTTTTTTTTAAAATTACCTTTCTTTTTCTGTGCTTATTATGTATGTTCAGGCCCTTATGTATGAGCATATTCTAGTTATTAAAATTCAAGAAACTTGTAATCTGTATTCAGCCGAATATTGTGCAACCCAGTTGTATGTTGCTGTGAGCCATTACTACATTAAGACTACACTTTAAAATGATTCAACTGGAAAGCTATGTAATGTATGTGAACATATAGTAAACGGGGAGAGAAAAAAAGGAGGGGGGAGGAGGAAGAGGAAGAGGAGGAGGAGGAGAAGGAGAAGAAGAAGAAGAAGAAGAAGAAGAAGAAGAAGAAGAGGAGGAGGAGGAGGAGGAGGAAAATGACTTGCAGTTACTGTTGTAATCATAATAATTACATGTGCACAATAAAAATGAATCTGACAAAGAATAAAAGTATTATACTTGTATTACTAATGTTTGTGAGGACTGGTCATGTTGTTCTGTAATATACCATTCAAAGTATTCATCTTAAAAATACTCCATGTCACCTAGCATAGATATAATACTTGTCCAAACTGGCAATGTGCTGAACAAATCTCATTTTGGATGAATATACGTATTGCATAAAGTGAATACAATTACAAGGGAAAAATAATAGCAAGTCTAATGCCAAACATTCTTTCACACAGATCTGAAGAACGGGATATCATATTTAGAAATCACAAATGCTGCAGAAGCTAATTGAGGATGATTCATATTGACAAAGAAATGCTACTATAGGTTCTATGAGTCCCTGAATACCAAACCAAATCTCTCTAAATAAACAAAACATGTGATTTTAATCACACTATATTCGTAGGACATCCCCTGGCAGACTGGAAGCATTATTTTCAAATGGTGTTTAATGCCTGATTTACTGCTGAGGCACCACAGGTGATGGACACTGATGATACATGAGATGAAATGATAAATTGGAAAAGTGTTTTTCTTTTAAGAAAGGAAATGTTCAAGGTCTATGTTTAAAGTATCTTTTTGGCATTTGCCATTTAAGAAGAAAAATCTGACAAAAGTTGGGGAGAATGGTCCTGGCAGGAATCAAACTCCAGACCCCCCCCCTCTCATGTCCATATCTTAATGACGTTGGCCATCTGTGGCAGTTTGGAACAAATTATACAGGGCTATTTACATTATTAGCACCCCCACCAATTGTGTTGGATCTCACAACATTAATCCTTATGTTAACATATCACACTTGAAATCTCCATCTTATGCAATGCGCATATTACGTAGAATGCACTAAAGATATTTTGAGAATAGTACATTGTATACCCTTCAGGAAGGCAGCAAGTTCCTCATCTATGGTTTTGAAATTGCAAAAGAAAATATTAAGAATAATGTAGCAATTACCATATCATGCTCCCAGTAAACCAATTATTAAAAAGATTTAAATGTTCTTTCATTACCACCCACATATTATATATATATATATATTAGAAACTGTATCTTTTGTGCGTAATATTATACAGCTTTTTAGGAATAGCGAAGTTGATCATATGCATCACACTAGATCAGCTGGGCTAATTCACTTACAATATCACAGACTTACAAAAAGCATCAATTATGTCATGTAAAGGTGCAATCCCGTATAATAAAATACCAAAATCATTTAAAACCACTTTAAGTACAAAATTTAAAAAAAGTGTTAAAAAGAGTTTGAACACATTGTTTTTACTATGGAGAATTCTTGGAAACTAAGTTATAGAGTTACATATGTATATAAGATTAATTAATTTTGTAGTTATGCATTAATATTAATTGGAATTTTGTAGTTATGTATTAATATTAATTGATGAAGCCAAATATGCAAATTTGTACATATTTGGTGAATAAAAACTTTGAACCTTATAACCATCCAGCAAAATTCCACAATCAAAGTTTAGGTTGATATTATTAAAAGTTCAGTACTTCTGCATCATATGTCTTTTAAATGGTTATGTTTCCAATAGGAAACTACTGATGAACCAAAGACAGAGTTTAGCAAGAATTATGAATTTTAAACATGGGGTACTCTAATTATGTTATTATTTTATTTTGTATTGCTTCAGGAATTTAAAAAAGAATAATTATTAATTGATATCATTGTATGATTCAGTTGAACTACACACTCTTAAAGCTTCACTTACTTTTCATAAATGTTCTCGAAACCAATTCCATACATTTATGAAAAGTAAGTGAAGCTTTAAGACTGTGTAGTTGAACTGAATCATACAATGATATCAATTAATATTATTAGCTTCACTGTGCAAGTTCCAATTTACATTTAAGTTTAAAAAGAATAATTATGTTTCATTTAAAATTAAGTAAAGAAACTTATTGTAATACAAATTGTATTTATGAGGGTTACACCTAAGAATGGCCTGGGCCATATAGGTGAAGACTTCTATTTATTTTGTCTTAGCCTTTCACTAAATAATAAATCAATAAAATGCTTATGTTATGACCTTACTTTCAAACTTCAATGCTTATGTTATGATGTTACTTCAAACTGCATATTAACTTGTAGTTTACACTTAAAGCAATCTGTCGACAGTTTTTCTTTGGAGAGAAATTTTACAGCACTACTATAAACATTAGCCTACCTTGTATCTTCATTTAAATTTTCAGCATCTAACTTTGCCATCTGCCGAATTTTCATTGTTTAAAAGAGATTCAAACTTTTATAAGTTCAGTCTTAATTGAATGCTTGCTACAGCTAACAAATGATCCTAGCTCATCATAGAATGTAGATAAATTATTGTCATAATGCAATAAGTAACCAGAGTTAGGGAAATACAAGAAATGGGGGGTTTCATTATGCAGATAACCTGGGAATTGTGTGTAATGAGGCCTCATATAGGTGAATGTTAGATTTATTAATAGTATCATGTAGATTAAGTATGTTAATTTGTTAAACATTCATAAATGATTACAGAAAAAAATTTAAATAAGAGTAGTTTGTTTTGTTAGTGTTTGTATATGTATTTATACATATTGTATTTAGCTGAATCTGAGCCTTTAGGAAATTCCAGTGAATAATCATCAATGATGAGCCAAAGACTACGGTACAGTAGGTAGTGAAATGAAAATTGTTAACTATATATGTAGGGATATTATTCATAAACTAGCGTTTAGTGCTAGCTCTTGTATAAGCTAAAGCCTTTGCTTCCCATTTTCTGTTTTTACAGATGGTTTAGATGCTATTTTTCAAACCCATATATTAACATAAATTAACAAAAACATAAAAAAACAATGCTACTTGAAACACATTATGAAAATTATGAGCAAACTGAGCTCTAGTCTCTGAATATACCGGTTTTTGTGCTTTACATAATTTTTTTAAAAGTTATACTAATAAAATGTGAACAGATATTTAAATTGAATTAAGAATATTCATTCATATTAGCAGATTTAAGAGTGTTAAGAAATTATATTAGTTAGTTTCCTTCATATAACATGCATTATTATAAGTTCTATTTAAAATTATATAGTAGTTAAGGGAAATTTAAAAATACTCTTTGACAATGGATATAACAACAGTGTCACCATTAAAAAGTATAAAGAAAAAAGATACTCATTGTTGGACATATGTGTGACACAAGATCGATCTACCATGTAGTGTTCTGCATTAAGTGCAGAAGGTATGTTGGAAAGTGTACAATAACTTAATTATGACATTTAATTGGTGTTACCAGTATTTAATTAGTTTTTTGAAAAAGTCTGAAAGTAGGACTCATCTACTGGAAATAATTTCTGCTATAAAATATAAAATTTTCTCATGTGCGACACAAAATTGATCTACCATGTAATACAGAAATATTAAGTGCAGAAGGTGTGATGGAAAGTATACCAACAAAATATCTTAATTATGACATTTAATTAATGTTGTCAGTATTTAATTAGTTTTGTGAAAAAATCTGAAAGTAGGACTCATCTACTGGAAATAATTTCTGCTATAAAATATCTATTTTCTCTTTAATACAGTACATATAAAAAGTCTGTGAAACATTTCATTCTGCTATATTTTGCAAATGTGTTGAATTTCACAACATGAAAGGATACACTCGCCAAATTTTGATATCAAATCACTAAATATCAATCTTACAAATGTTAAATGTGTCCTCAAATGGCACACATATAATTACTGCCACAGGTGGCCAAGGTAGTTAAGGCACAGAATCGTGAGCAGGAGGTCTGGGTTTTGATTCCCATCAGGACCATCTTCCCTGACTGAGGTTTTTCCCAGGTTTTCCTCAGTCCTCATAAATGGCAAGTGCCGAGGCCTGGAATGCTTCCCTCTTTTAAATAAAATCCTTTCCCAATTTATCATTTCATCTCATGTATTGTCAGTGTCACTACCGGTGATGCCTCAGTAGTAAAAATGAGCATTAAACACTATAAAAAAAGAAATAAAATAAAAAAAAATATAACACACACATCTAATCTATAGTCCAGTTCATCACAAACTGGACCCAACATACTCTGGCAGTGGTAACTTGATGTGCTGTCACAGATTCTGGAGATCTTGAGGCATGGGTAGTATGTAGATCCTGTCCTTAACATAACCCCAAAAGAATAATTCACATGAAGTAGAGCCGGGTGACATTGGTCAACATGTAAATGACTGATCACATACCGCACTCAGCCAATCCAACACTACGGTAATACTTCATTCAGATATTTATGAATTGCATTATGGAAATGTGGTGGAGCACCATCTAGCTGTAGGATGAAGTTCCAGCTGTTCATCATTAGCTGTGGCATAAGCCACAAATGTACCAAGCCCAAAAATGATATTCCAGTAACAGTTCTCTCTATGAAAAAAAAGGGTTCATATACCTTCTGTTCGATATGATGTAGAACACATTCACTTTCTGTGAGTCTCAAACATGCTGCACTATGATATGACAGTGTTCTGTTACTCATATGTGGATGTAATGGAGATTTACATGCCCCTAAAGGTGGAAGAATGCAAAATACCTTCTTGCTTTGTGTTAGCTGTGCCATTTTGTAGTAAATTTTGGCACTTTGTTGTACTGAATTATTGCCATGGCTCTTCCGGTGGCCGCCAGCAAAACTAAAATTATAGCTGGCATTGGATATTAAAATTTGGTGAGTTTATCTTAATGTTGTGACATTTCATTACATTTGAATGTTTTCTTTGGAAAATACAGGTGAATGAAATGTTTCACAGATTTTATATACATGCAGTATATAGCTTTAGAGCTATTTTTCATCATTTTGGAACCCCTTTGAGTTGGCGCCCTGGGCCACAACCTGTCTGGCACCCCTTGAGGCATCCTGTCTCCATGTAAAGTGCAAAGAGAGCTTAAGATGATGGTTTAGTATGAAATGTGGCAAGTACATATTTTAGAATCACTTTTCATTGAAAACAGTGTTTCTGGGGACACAAAATTGTCATTATTACAATAAGTTAATACTTAACTTGATATGCTAGAGAGACATTCTTCCCCATTATGCTGTAGTAATTTAACAGATTGGCTATACATTTCTGAAACTAGACTGAAAGTTCGCAGAAGCAAGAAATTTTCTGTATATATAATTAAATTTTTTCTAAATTTTTATCTCTATCAAATTTTGAAAATATACTTCTCATTAAACTTGGAAAGTAAGGAGCTATTATTAAAGATGGAAGTTATAGAAAAATGTGCCAAGAATCAAAGATAACAAGTATTATAAATTTGAATAGTTTGGGATTTTCACAGTGAAATATAGTATCATATAACAAATTTATTTATGAGGAAGTCACTGAAATTTCACTAGTTTTATTCCATTTACTTAGACATGTTTCAAGGCAAATTTCCTTCATCGTCAGCACGGTTCCACTGTCAGCTTTCCAGCATGGTATTAAGATGTTGCTCTTTGGATTTTATAAACTTTTTGATGAGGTTGCTGTTGTTTGGAAGATCAAAATTAACTAAATTTTCTTTTTAAAATTCTTTAAAAATTTTAAAATTCTTTAAAAATTTTAAAATTGTAAAAACTTTAAAAAATTCATATGGAATTAACACAGTGAAGCTAACACAGATTAAATTTTCTTTGTTTTCGTTCAAGAATATATTTTTCCATACCGATAATGCTATGGGTTTTTGATGAGCTTTTAAGAGTTTTGGTTCATTTTGGAACTCATGGTTATTTTGCCAGAAATGGTATGCTACTGCTAATTTTTCCATATGTTTATATTTTACACTTCTCATGTGTTCCTTAAACCGTAAATTGAATTAATTTTGATCTTTCAAACAACAGCAACCTCATCAAAAAGTTTATAAAATCCAAAGAGCGACATCTTAATACCATGCTGGAAAGCTGACAGTGGAACCATGCTGATGATGAAGGAAATTTGCCTTTGAAACATGTCCAAGTAAGTGGAATAAAACTAGTGAAATTTGAGTGACTTCCTCATAAATAATTTGTTATATGAAACAAGTATTGTTATAAATGTTAGTTTTTCCCCTCTCCCAGTTTGAAGAATCAATTGAGCATTTTTTAATAATGAAATTTTAATAACCTGATTGAATATGTTTTTTTTTTCTTTCTTTCTTCAGATTACCTACCTAGATTTTAAGGAGAAACAATGGCTAGGCCGGATTGAATAATAATTGAGTTAATAGAGAATAGAATCAAACTAATCATTTGAGCCCAGATATTAGGCAAAATTTTTTTATTTGTGTGAATATATTTAAGAGTCAGATAGAAATTTCTGTACATTTGCAGTCGATAGGACCAGTTTTTATTTGACCTATTATGGATTATTATGGACAATTTCTGCAATTATTTATGTATTTTAAAAAGCACATAAAGAATTTCAATAAATGGAAGTGGAAAAAAAAAAAAATTAATGGCATGCTCGCTTCACAAAAATATCTGATAGAATCTTTACATTTATTTTTCAAGCAGTCAAAAGCTTTCTCCTCGATCCATTCACTTAAGTTCTTTAGATAGCAGAATCTTCATTAGTGAAAGGCATGCAAGGTTACCTAGCACCACACAAATACCAGAAAATAGAGAGTATGAGAGAAAAGTTTTAGTTTTGAATAGTCCTGGCAATTGACCTTATATCAATCTGCATTCAAGAAAATTTATGATGGGGATAATTTCTCAGCTGCATAAATGTAACAAACAACTGCAAGTGAGAAAGATGAGAGCAGTACAGTTGTGCAATAAACTGTCCCTATAATATGTTCAGTATGGAAGTAAGAGAAATACTAATCTGATTCCCCTTTAAATGCATAAACAGAAAATGAACTCGACCAGAAACCACTGCACAGCTTTTATGCCTTGAAAAATATATTATTGCTTGGAACCAAGAAAAGTAAGCATAAATACTTTAATTATGTGATAAAGAAATTAAGTATCTTAAATATCTATTTTCATTAATAATGAAACTCTTTTTTCACTATTTTAATTATATTCTGACTAATTTCATTACTTAAGTGCCTTTTCGCCTGCCTATTTTAACCAAAATAAATGCCTGAACTTCCAGGCTCTGGTAATCATCAATGCAAACCATAATCAGGTAATTGAATTACTTAACCAATATGAACCCAGAATTAAAAGTAGAACCCCCCTTCTATTCATGCCTTTTCCTATATGGTCTTCCCTTAAAATATTTTTGCCAACATCCAGTGCATAAACCTATATGCTATTATGCACATTCTATACATGTAAAAACGAAATAAAGCCATTAGTGAACTACTAACCCACTTTCTAAGATAATTTCAAGCCACAATATCAACCAAATCAAAAAGAAGCAATGTTCAGGGCCAGAAGTGGGTCAATAAATTTAGTAGTGAGAATGAAATACTCTACATAGTTGGTCAGCTTACTCCAGTGCTGGGTAATTCCTCTCTCAGAGTGTGAACTTTCCCTTCCCACTACCCCTACTTGCATGTTGCATGTAAACAAGAAACAGACTGAGTTGTGCTATGTTCACCTTGTGAATGACTACTGAGACCTAAACAGCTGCATATCTCTTTCACGCTTTGAGAGGAAAGGCCCTCGTCTGGCCTTCTCTTTAACCTATTGCCATTGTCATTCATTGCTATAGTAGGTGGAAGCAACAGAGTGTTTTAGTATCAACTCTGGCTTTTGTTCAGAATGTCTAAGCAAATCTTCACATTAATAAGAGGGTATTATTTAACAAGGAAGCACAAGAATAGTAATTTTAGTGAACATACCCATCCAGAGCAAGAATCTCAGTGCCTAAGAATGAAGGCCTTAATATACTTCGCCGAAATAACAGATTGATTCGTTCTCTGTAGCTTCTCGCTTTGAGTCGGAACTGTTCTGTGGCTGGATCTGCAAATTCTGGTGAATATGTGTCGCCATGCACCACCTGGAACATTGCTCGGAATACTTGTTCTCCAGGTGGCTCTGATCCCAGAAAGGTATCTGAAATATGAGTACAAAAGCACATTTATCAAAAGTCCTAAAGGCATTTATGCTCTGTAAGTTAAACATAAACTTAGAATCTATATTTTATGGGCATATTCTTTATAGTATTTGCTGAATTGTGTACTGCAGAAAATCAAAATGGAAGCTGAAGAATTTGGATAATTTGAATTTTGTTGCAATATTTGGTAAGTTTTTTAAAGGAAGGCATTGCTGCAGTGGTAATCAAACAGAAACACAAACCATGACCTCATACTTATCCTAGGCTCTTTTACATTCTGAATTATCTTGTTATTTCAAATATTTGCATACTTACAAAAATAAATGCGTTGAAATAACAATAATTTCATTTTGAAAATTACAACATATAAGCATTTTAATTATCTAAATCTAATAAATATGATGAACTTGACAGAAGGAGGAATTTAATGGAGGATGACAAGATTAGTGATGGTAATTAATTGTTAAAGGTTTCAAAGTAATTACCCAAATCGGAAATGCTGAGCAGATAAGGAGATTTTTTCCATGCTAATAGAGGTAACCTTGACAGCATCAGGTACATTGATGGCAGCTTGGCTGTCGTAACAAATAGTTATGTAGGTATCAATATTTTTCTGACTTTTTCTATTTTTTACCGATACAGATAGTCAAAGCCTGCAATCCACCAGGGGGAATGAGAGACTTTCACTCATGTTCTTACAGTTCTGAACCACCTGTAAACATGACGAGCTCTTCACCTTTTTCTTTTCCAAACCAGGGTAGAATTAAGACTGCTACACTTCTAATTTCCAGAAGTTATGTGCACTCATCCTAGACTAAGGAAGTTTTAGATATTTTTAAATATTTCAATATGTACAGAAGCGTTCATTGTCGTTAACATAGCTTCTCTAGGACTTAAGGAACGCTAACTTTAACCACATTTCGCTAGACATCTGCTCCGTACAATGCGTCCACCACATTACCTCAGACGTATAAACAGTATTTTTCTTTTCTGGCTGTACACAACGGTACCATCTTTTTTGGATGAGCAATTCATTTTTTTTCTTCAAAGAGAAGCAGTTGTGAGAAAATGAACTGTAAACATGACCATACATTTCACTTTAATACACCTAAGAAAAAATCATTGCTAATTACGAGGATTGTTAGATTAATCCGTGCAAACACAAAAGGTGGTAGCACTAAACTGTGCCTAGCGTTACCTGGGCAATATACTTGGGGCGATGTGCATAGATATAAACAGTTACATGTGTATGAGAATCATTTCCTGTTTAAATTTGTAAACAAGTGTTCAAAATGGGAAAAACAGAATTTCGTCTGTTAATAAAACATTAGTTTATAAACGGATCAACGTACGCAGGAATTATGGCGAAGCTGAGCAAACATTACGTCAAATCTGCAACCTCGCTTAAAATGGTTTGGTGCGTTTAGACATAGCCGAACGAACACAAGCAATGCGGAGGTTCCGAACGTCCTGTCGAGGTAATTAGTCGCCGAGATGAGTGAAACAATCCACATAGTGCTGGGAGATCAGAGGCTGAAAGTGTGGGTATTTATGCAGATCGGATGCATAATATTTTGCAAAATCATTTGCAAATGAAAAAGCTCGGCGAGATAGGTGCTACGTTTGTTAATGCTTGACCAGATGAGACTGAGCTGTCACTTCCAAGCAGAATTTGAAGTTGTTGAAATGGAATTCTAGTGAATTTCGGAGACGGTATGTGGAAACGTGGATACGCCACTACACCGGAAAATGAAGGAGCAGTCGAAACAGAGAGTTCCAAAATGCAACCGGAAGAAGCGCTCCGAAGAAGGCAAAAACAATCCCCTCAGCAAGAAAGGTGATGGCGACTGTTTTTAGGACTGCCAAAATGTAATTTAATTGACTTTTTTGAAAAAATATTGCGCTATGCTACTGGAGAATTTAAATCGGGGGATCAATAAGAATCGTCCTTATTTGGCGAAGAAAAAGACTTCCATAACGCGTCTGCGATTGAAACTTCAAACTTATTGGACTGAAGGTATGAAATCCTTCATCACCCCTACTCTCTGAATTTGACTCCCTCGGAATAGTTCCTGTTCCCCAACATGAAGAAATGGCTAACAGGAATGAAATTCGCACGAAATGAAGAGATTGTCTCTGAAACAAAAGCGTATTTTGCAGAGTTGAAGAAATAGCATTTAATGGATGGGATAAACAAATTAGAAAATCGGTGGAATAAATATTTAGATTTGAAAGAAGATTATATTGAAAAATAAAATCATTTTTTTTCTAAAAAAAAAAAAGTTATCTTGGACTGTCGAACAGCCTTCATAAGTTGGTATATTTGTTGTTGAACGTTCGTCGAAATTGTTCTTTTAGGTGTTGGTTACATGGATTTTAGTTGCAGTCTTTACATATTCCTTTCCGTTATTGATCGCCATCTTAAAAAATTCTTTGCTAACCCGAACCTGCCTTGGTATTTATCAAAATTGGTAGACTTCCTCTCTCTAAGTTCGACTATATGGAACCTATTTTAGTTTAAGTAATGAAGTAAAAGTATAGCATAAACACACCCTGTTTCGTGCTTTTTTTGGGAAGTTAAAAAATATAATGTATGTGTAATTATTTGGTTGGTATAATTGTATTTAATTATGTCACCAATTATTTATCGCCGTTGACAAATATGTTTGCAGTGAGTACGGAAAATTTTTAATTAGAAAAAAAAAGCATTGCATACAAGACATGATATTTTCTAAAATGCACAATCACACATCTTTAGTAGGGATTACAATGTCTTCCGTATATCGATATATCTTTTGTTTCCGAAGCTTGTCCTAGTAAGATGATAATTCAAGTCGATACTGAACGCTTCTATACCATAGATTTTAGTCTAAATACATAAAGCTCTACTGTACTGATTTTATTGATGTTATTTTATTAAGATAAAGTGTTTGTTTTGCCAATTAGACATCTTTCTAAAAGAATGAGTTTCTGCAAAGTAAGACTCATAGCTGGCGCCAGTCTATTTTACTCAGCTACTTTATTTAGTACAAAACAAATTATTGAGAAAATGTTTAAAAACATTTAAAAACAGGTTATTTATGATAACTCAATCTATACTCAATACACAAAGCAAAAACAAAATAAAATAAAAAATAAGAGGAACACATGCTTAAATCAAAGCCCCAAAATAAATATCGATACAGTGCAATTATCGACAGTCAGATGTGTTTTGAAGTATTCTTTAAAACTAGAATAAAGATCTAAAAATCTGTTAGTTTTTTTATCTGAATAAATTAGTGAAGTTTCAAGAACTGCTGAAACGAAAGTGAGTCCTCTTTGACTTTTTTTATAAAAACATATTTTAACAGAAATCTGTTTGTAGGAAGTTGTTATTTTGTGTTTTCTGAGACTAATTCAGAGCAGTGAGAAACATGAGCCGCACAAGGAGATGCGTGGTTTGAAGATGGTCATTTCATTTGCTATGTCTCCAGGGTTCTTCATGTCAGCCTTTCTGCCATCCATAGGGTTTGGTGGCGATATAAAGAGACAGGTGGATACAAGAGGCGGCGCGGACAAGGGCGTAAGAAGAAGATAACAAAGGTACAGGATATATAATCTTGTCCATTAGCTTTGCGCAGACGCAGAAAACAATAACTGCAGTGTTGTTTTCTGATCAAACTGTAAGAAACAGACTGAGAAATGCAGGGTTGAGATCTGGAACCCCCTTTCAAGCCCCTTGTTTGAAATGTTAGCATAAGGAAGCCCAGCTGAGATTTGCTCAGAATCATCTCAATTGGCAGCTCCGCCAATGGAGCTTCACAGACGAGTGAAGATTTCGTTTGGCGGGTTGTGATGGTCGTACACGTGTATGGAGACATCCTGGTGAACGTCTGCTCCAGCTATCGTTATTGAACATGATAGATTTGGAGGCGGTTCGATTATGATTTGGGCTGGCATTACTATTGAGTCTCGGACAGAGCTTGTTGTCCCACAGTGCATGAATGTTGATGTTTACATTAATGACATCCTTCAACATGTCGTACAGTTTGCTTATGGTAAGGGCCCTAATTTTCTTCTAATCCATGATAATGCTAAATCAAATACAGCACAGAATACCAAAGATGTCCTGCAAAAATGCCAAACTTGGGTGATGGACTGGTCTGCATGCAGTCCTGACTTAATCCCGATTGAGCATCTGTGGGATAAACAGGAAAAACTTGTTCACCAGCGTCTTGCTGTGACACAGATCCTGGGAGAACTCGCAAATGCACTCACTGAAGAATGGGAGAGAATCCCATAGTCTTTATTAGGAGGCTGGTGCGAAGCATGCCACATAAGTGATATGAAGCCATCGCAATTCATCAAAGACATATACTAGATACTGAGTGTTGAAATAACCATGGAAACCTTGATTATTAAACAATGCAATCTTATATTTCCACATTGTTTTTACATTAACAATTTGTTCGTATTTCTAATCGCGTGAAATAAAAGTTTGTTCGAATGCCTATTATAATTTAACAAAATTCTTCAATTTATAATTACCAACAATCAACAATTAAATTTTATAAATATTTATTTTGGGACTTTGATTTAAATATGTGTTCCTCTATTTTTTTTTTTTTGAACAGTGTATATACGAGGGTAGGTCCATAAATTTCCGGCCTAACCATTTTCTAGGTATGATAAAGACAAAAACTAAACTTCACTTTTCAATATAGTTAACCTTTATTGCAATACACTTTTCACATCTTTGATTTAACATTTCAATTTCCCCTCCCCCTCCAAAAATATCAGAAGTCTTGTCTGCAAAATGGGCATAAACAGTACCCATCACTTCTTCGTCACATTTATATTTCCTTCTTGAGTTTTGGGAAGAGGATATAGTCATTGGGAGCTAGATATGTGCTGTAGGGTAGATGGTAAATCTCCTTGAAGTTAACATTTCTTCATTTTGTAACAAGATCCGTGTGCACAGGCGCGTTGACGTGAAGAAGGCGCACACCACCACTTAGCGTTCCTCGCCTTTTCTCTTCGATGGAAGCACGCAGTCTGTGCAATAGGCCAGCACAGTACTCCCCTTTTACTGTGGTGTTCCTCTACTTGAAGTAAATGAAGAGTATTCCTTCACAGTCCCAAAAGATTGTGGCCATGATCTTCTTCGTTGACTGAGTAACCTTGACCTTTAGAGGCGGTGCTTCGCCAGGTTTATGCCATTCCATTGATTCTCTTTTGGATAAGAGATCACAATAGAGGAGCATAGTTTCATCTCCTGTAACAATGGTTTACAGAACTTCTCTCTCGTTGCCGCAGTAGAACTCCAAAAATGCCTGACATTGCTGCTTTTGGACTGAGGAAAGAAGTGTGGGCACCCATCTTACATTAACCTTATTCATGTTTAAATGTTCATGAACAATTCGAAGGACTATTGTTTTGAAAGGCCCAAGCTTGCTACTATTTCTGTAACTTTAAGCCGCCGGTCTTCCATAATTTCTCCTTCCACAAGAGCGATGTTTCAGGAGCGAACATCTCCAAGGACCGACCTGCACGCTCTTCGTCTTCAAGCTTTCTCAACCCATGGAAAAAAGTTTAGCCCATTCTTTTATGGCAGAATTAGAGGGGGATGTTTGCCCATATACATTGTCCAATCGCTGTTTAATTTCATTTGGAATAAGTTCTTTTATGAATAATTTAATAACGGCTAGATACTCCACTTTGAACATGTCACAATATTCTACACATAGCCTTCTTTATGCAACTATATCTGAACAACTGAACACAGTGGAGCGGAAGTTACTGCTGAATTATTTATTTAACAGATAAGGCATGACACCAGATAAGGGTTTTTGTGAAGGCGACAATCGTTATCGGCGAGACCGGAAACTTATGGACCTACCCTCGTATATTTTTTCGTGAATTACAATTAAAATTTTATCACCTGTTTAATATTAAGTATATTTGTAGTAATTTAAAACGTATTTTACTCTCCATATTTGCCCATTTGGTTAGTATAGTACATATTTGAGGACAACTTTAATATCTTTACACAACTGAAAATGTTATTTGAAATATTATCCATATTTTATGGTTGCAACATTATTCTTGTAGATAATTTAAAACGTGTTTTACTAGCATCAGTATTTTAAAGCTGATTCTAGTTTTTCCACGAAATATGGAAAACGGGAAACCAACCATAATTAGATGAAGGAATATGCTCAGAGGCAATTGAAAACATCGAGATTCTGGCTGCGCTGTTTCAATTAAATTCACAAACTCCATTTAGGTGATAAAACACTAAAATGATATAGCGCATATCTAAGTACACTTCTCATACATAAAATAAAAGCTCTTCAAAAGCACCACGATCTTTTGTCCGAAAACCTTAACATCCTGAGGAAAGTGACAGAACATCTCAACTGTTGGAGTGTAAAAGTAGCAGAAGTGGGGGAAGAATGTTGAACACAATGCTAGCCGAGAATCCCGGCTATAGTAAGCTGTGTAATATCAGTGACATTTCTAGTTTTAACTGCACAACACGTTGCCAGATTTAAAACGGTCCCCAATGATTTTGAGGAGTTTTAGTGAATACAAAACAATTTTAAGAAACAACAGATACAGTATCGCATTTGAAAGTTTAAAACAATGCTTTGTAACTCACTTTCCTGAATATGCAATTCTCATATAAAGATTAAGGCGAATTACTTGCTATAGTACAAAAAAGTTCAAATTATTTTAATATTTATATCAAAAAGGTTTAATTCTTATTCTGCTCTTAAGCAAAAAGACATTTAACTGTACTTTTAATAACATGAGAATTTCATAAAACACAAATTATGTTCTTTATATTATTTTGCACCATTTACATAATATTTCAGTCCTTATTTTCATAGTGTTTAGTCAATATATGTACATATTTAACAGTTTTTATTACATATAAATCCTAGCCCTATTCATGATGTAACTGAAACATGTGTTTGATGTTCACATTAGCAGCTAACATTAAAAAATATTCTTACTACATTTTGTGTTTACACACATACCTCCGTTGTGCACGCACTTTTCTCACTTTCGTTACAGCAATTACGTTTTCCCAACATTATCAACGCGGCATTACGTAAGGAAGCATTTAAAGACAATTATTCTGGTGCGCAGTATATTTATGGAAGGAGGAATGTGCAATATAGTGTCGGGCATTCTCACGCTGTAGCATTACGGACTACTTTGATTCTCAAGCGACGCCCATTACTACACAGGAACCATTGCAATGGGCTATTAAGTTCAAACTGCGAAACGTTCATATGCAGTGTGTGGTTTTTATTTTTTACAAGTTATGTGCACGAGAATCAAAGACACTGAATAAAGCATTCTTTTAAAAAAAAATTGCATAACCGAATTACTGTCATGCCTATACCTTTGCAGTGTGACCACTACAAGTTATTTTTGGTTGACATTTTTCTTGTTTTTATTGATCTAATATTTAAAACAGAAACAAAAAACAGAAAGCTACGGGAAAGTTGCTTATGCATACTTTATAAAAACCATGGGCATCAGCTCCTGCCTGATAAATTTTATACAGAGAAAGTGGCTAAAGGACGGCTAGAGATGACGAAACACGACGTTTGTTTATCTCGAGTCAAGGCATAAGTTTAGAAAGCTCATCTGTGTCATCCTGGAAACGGTCGGAGGATTTAAGTATTTGGTTTTGTAGCCACAGATCTCTCCAACCAGACGTTTGGTATCTTTAAAGAGGGAAAGCTGATGCTGATGAATAACTAATTTATAATTGTTTATTAATCACTACACTGCATGTATTTCTATATAGCTTGGGTTGTACCTGTATATATATATATATATATATATATATATTGAATTTATAACAAAAATTCTCCCTTTTATTGATTCGATTAATTGTTATGCTTCACCAGCAGGCTTCTAATAATGCAGTGAGAGAGGTATCGTTAATTCATTATCATGCACCGTCTTAAAACATAAACAAAGCAACATCTTGTTCATTAAGAAGTGCACAGAGCATATAAAAATATGAAAACCAGCAAGCGTGCGCTAGAAACAGTTTTCAGATTCCTTACAATACGCGTGGGTTTCATATAACGGAAATGGAAAGATGACCTTGACCCTGATAGCTGGAACCCTGAATGTGGGACACTTTTGAAATCTTCCAAATATTTTAAAGTCATGCATCGTCGCTTTTACTGCCACAGCAGATGTTGTGCAACATGATTTACCTGTAACATGACAAAGTTGACAATCGGAATGTGCTCCGCATTTGCTAATATTGTGATCCGCGCTATTCTTTCGGGAAAGAAAATATGGGCATTTTTGCAGTTAATTTGTGATGATGTACGGAGTATGTAATAATATACCTTGGAACTTAAGCCATAAGAACCTTTTGTGCACTCCTTTAATCCTGACTTTGATTTCAGATCTAGAGCTTTAATTTGTAATTTTTAAATGTACTATTAGATCCGAATAATTCTTTTATCACATATAACCTCTGTGTTGTAACATGTGTCCGCCAATTTTCATTAAACTTGATTGATAAATGATTTTGAAAAAATAATTGAATTAAAATTATACATCAATAAGAAATTATATTACTTGCTCAAATGAAGGTAATGTACCTTTAATAGTTCCAATATAAATAAAACAATTAAATTTAAATTTTAATGTTTTTTCCAAATTTTCAATATAAAAATTTAAGTTTATTTTATTAAATAGAATAAAACTAATACACAGATACATCATTCTGTATGCTCTGAAGCAATGTAGAAAAATTCATTGAAAATGTCAAACAAATCCTAAATTTGGTTTCAGATCTAGAGCTTTAATTTTTAAATTTACTATTAGATCCGAATAATTCTTTTATCACATATAACCTCTGTGTTGTAATATGTGTCCGCCAATTTTCATTAAACTTGATTGATAAATTATTTTGAAAAAATAACTGAATTAAAATTATACATCAATAAGAAATTATATTACTTGCTCAAAATGAAAGTTAATGCATCTTTAATAGTTCCAATATAAATAAAAAAATTAAATTTAAATTTTAATGTTTTTTCCAAATTTTCAATATAAAAATTTAAGTTTATTTTATTAAATAGAATAAAACTAATACACAGATCCATCCTTCTGTATGCTCTGAAGCAATGTAGAAAAATTCATTGAAAATGTCAAACAGCTTAGGAGAAAAATTATTTCCAGTATCTAAAAATGTTAAAAAATAGATTATTGGATAATTGAAATCAAAGTGATGTGATGAGATGAGATAAGAACTGTGTATATAATTGAAATCAAAGTGATGTGATGAGATGAGATAAGAACTGTGTATAGGGTCTAGCTTTAACCAGTTGGTTACAAATGCGTTTGTTAGTTAGTACACAGAATTCCGAGTGCCTTCATAATAAGCTATAGCAAAAGTGGATGATTGTAAAAGCACAAATATCTAAAATAAAAAAAAAATTGACATTTTTCTCATTTTTCAATTCTGCATACTTTTGATCAGCTCTAGAATTTACAAACTTAGGAATGACATCTCCTAAAGAACTGAATCCTAATAGATATGTTCTTTGTCTTTCCAGAGTTTCACACTCTAGTAAGAGGTGTTTTGCAGCCTCATCAGTTTTTCACGGCATGGAGGAGTCCCATCGTCCATAGGTGTTTCTGAATTATCTTTTATCTTATCTAATGTTCCTTCTTGGTCCATTTTAGTTTTTCTTACTTGACTTCTGAAGTCAAATTTAGCCTTCTTTAGCCAGTTTATCTGTCACTTCATTATCGTCTATACTCTAATGTCCTGGCACCCAACAATATTGTATTTGATTCTTTGTGGAAAGAGCTTGGAGACATTCCCTTAGATGCCCAGAGTTGATGTTATGAGATTTAACTAATTTTTGGACTTACTGGCTTAAAACTATACCCCCAGGTTTGAAAGATATTTTGTATGATGGTCATGGAAAGTTAGGAGGGCAAGACGATTTATAACACCAAAGTTTAAAGCGAGTTGATATGATGTGATATCTAAGTATACACGGCAAATCATTAAGAAAACTAAGTAAATAAAGATTTTACAGTACTCTAATTTGAAATTCAATTCAAATGCGTAAAAATCGAAAGTTTAAACTATTTATAATTAAAAACACACACAAAAAAATTGAAGATTTGTTGGTCTTATTATTAGTAAAACTGGATGCAATGTGAATTGGCGTTCCCAGTGGCACCGAGTTTTGAAGGGATGGTAGGCGCCAATGTAGTATTAAGGATGAGCAGTTTGAATTCCATTGAGGCGATGACTACTTTGTTGGTAGGTTTAAAGAGAAATACCTGGGTTTTAAATACAATGACGCCCACTTATATGAATCATACTTATTTAAGTAAACATTTTATATAATAGAATGTTGAAATTTGCGAAAAATTTATAAAATAACTGTGTGTTTATCAGACGTTAACTGTTGTAGATAAAACAGTTCAATCAACTCCGATTGTTGAAGGATCTAGCAATTGGCATTTAATAATGTGGAGTCTCCAATTAAAGAAAAGAATACATTTTAATTTTTTTTTAATTACTGTACTACGTGATCGCATTAGGACTACGCTGATCTGAGATGTTAAAGAGCGTCCATAGATAAATCAAACGTTAGGATTGTCAACAAACTACTACAAGAAGCTGTGGTCATCTTGTATATCACATCACCATCTGTGGTATTACATGTATTAAAGAGGTTAAGCTTAAAACATCCAATTTTTTTAAAGTCCGAATTCTATTATTAATTAGTTTAAGATAATGTTACAATTACAGTTTCACATTTTCTTAATTCTTGAGTGCGTGTTAATTCAGAATCCTATACAACACCCAGGTTGTTGTGTACAGGGATCTTACATCACTCTAACTGTACATATTATCAAGTGAACTTTACAAATACTTCCCTAAAGTATCATCTTCCATCAATGTTTCTTTGTTTTCTTTATTAATTTCTTCCTTTGCCTTGATCACTTTCCTCCACCACTTTTATCTTACTTTCTCTATATAATTCCCAAACTGATTCAAAATTCTTTTCTGCTATTGCCAAAAATGCCAGAACTTCTGCCTGCAAATTATCTCACTCCTTGTTCCACATTTCTTCTCTGCATCCTTCGGTTTTTGTACATTATAATTCACACTGCAACTTCTTATCTAACTTTACCACACAGTGGGCATAGTTCTTTGTTAACTTTTACCCCAGCTAGCATCATTGTTCCTGTTCTTGCCTGCCATATCCTCCCTACCCATTTTGTCACAAACCTCAACATTATTATTAAACTGGCTGCAGTACGTCGATTTATGCCACTATTCGTAACCCAAGTTACGGTCATCCTGGTTTTCTAATATTTTAGTTATTAACTGAGCTTTGGATCTTAGATATTATATTTTAAGCATCAGCTAACACTCTAATGTTTTACAGATGCACATTCATTCTTATTTGTGTGTTTGTTGTTGTGTTATCGTATATACATTTAATTGTATATAGACCATAAACTAATATTTTTTAAAAAATAGAAATCATTATAAATATTATCAGAACGTAAGGGAATCAATATCAGGGAACGCGTTTATCGGACATTAGATCATCAGGAATACCAACGCGATATTAAAACATGAACTGCTGTCATCTATGTTCATCGCATTAACTACCACTGGAATTTTGTGCAGTAAGGTTATTTGAATTAAAGGCCGACATAATGCGGCTGCTTACCTGGAAAAATCAGTCGTCAGAATGTATAATGCATTTGCAGATAACTGCCTGTATTTAATTTTAGGGAGGCTTTTGTACTTTAATCAGTGTTTTCATTATGTGTTAATCATTCTTTATTAGCTATGCCATTACATCAATATGTGACAATTGATACTTGCAGAGGAGTTGTAAGACTATTTACAAGAACCCCTGAAAATCATGTTCTAGGTAGTGAAACTGTTAAAAAGTAACGAGAGACAGGATCTCACAATGACAAGAGTCGGTCCTGGTGATGTAGTGGTAACCATACTTGCCTTCTAAACCCAAGATCGCGGGTTCAAACCTGGCCAGGATCGATGGATTTTTCGGGTGTAAAAATCCTAAGTATGGCTTTCTTCGGAAGGGAAGTAAAACCGTGGGTCCCGTGTCGTACATTTACGGCATGAAAAAGAACCTCAAGCCTGAAAGAAGAGGCCTCTGAGCAAAATTTGTCGGCTGTTTCACGCCCTGAATTGAATGGGACGCTAATGACCTGAGATGTTAAAGAGCGTCCGTAAATAAACCAAATCAACAACAATGATAAGAAGCATATTCCGAACCGCCATGTTCTTAGGGAATAAAAGTTAAATGAAATATGGAATTTCCGACACAGATGTCGACAACGCTTTGCCACTGAGGGACATTGCTTTCAATGTCTCTTATAACACAGATTTCTTCTTCTTCTTCTTCTTCTTCTTCTTCTTCTTCTTCTTCTTCATCATTATTTATGCTTGCCGTAAAATATAAATTCACATAAAACTACTAAATTTACGCACGGCTACACCATCTCCCGTTCTTACGGTTGCGGCGGTTGTAGTAAACAGTAAGCACCCAAGCTCAAATAACCACACTGTATGCTCTTTTACATATATATTACTGTTAACAAGTTATGTTTACAGCATTAAATCTGCTGCTTCTTTGACATAAAACTTATTTTTGTAACATTAGCGAACATTTATCTGTTACATAAACTCGGGTCCATGATCATCACAGCAGTTTGTTACCACAAGGATGGGATTTCGAATCCTGCTTCTGGTTTAGATACCTTAGTTTCCCGTTACGTTTATTTTGTTCATAGGCGTAGATCATGCATAAATGCGGGTTCATATCGGGAACTTTTTGTATGGAACTTGTGATCCGAACATGTTCCGGTCGGTATGGAACAAGTTCCTTCAAGTTTCATACAAATGAATGAGTTCTATACATGTATAGGATATAGTTCCATGTTTCGCTAGACGAAAGTAAACAATTCATGTTCTGCAACCTGATCATGCGCACATTGACTCAAATAACGGCATTCTTTTTATATCACAATCAAGAAAACATTATATTTAATAAAAAAAAATGAAAGCGAGAAAACGAATGCAAAATAATAATTTCAGAGACAGGAACGCACGCAAAGAATCTTCGTATGAAATTGCTTCTGTCTTCAAAGTTAAGATTGGAGGGGGGGGGACGACGAATAATGTAAAATTCTGGTACGACAGGGAATTGACGAAAATAAATGCCATAAAAATCCTGACGGTCTTCAATGACAAAGCCCTTTAATACCTATCGCCATGGGTGGCCGAGGTCGTTAAGGGGCGGAATCGTAAGCGGGAGGTCTGGGGTTCGAATCCTGCCAGGACCATCCTCCCTGACTGAGGTTTTTTCCAGATTTTCCTTAGTCCTCATAAATGACAAATGCCGGGGAGGTATCCTAAACTTGGGCCTGGAACGTTTACTCCCTTAAAAAAATAAATTCTTTCCCAATATATCATTTCATTTCATGTATCATCAGTGTCCATCGCCTGTGGTGTCTCTGTAGTAAAAAAACGGGCGTTAAAACATTCATTCCTTTAATACCGAATAATATGCACCTATAAATTCCTTTTTAGCAAAAAATTCTTGTCCGCCACCTGCGCTTCCCCCCCCCCCTCATTTTCTGTCACAGTAACAACACAAACAGCAGCAACTGCACAGAAGAATAAAGTTTCCTCCATTTTGAAAATGACTTGCAATGATGTTCTATACAAATGTAAACACACTTCATTTGTTTTGTATGGAACACACTGTCTTATACAGTTCTATGCAAAAATTTCCCGATGTGAACTTACCATTACGCTGACCATTACTCTGGAGTCCCACCATTGTGTTGGTGTGTATTATATAATTATAACAAACTGATCTTAATCTCTCACAAATGCAGTCATGATTACAGTTGATGTTAATTAACTACGAAAACACGTGTCGTGCATGAGTTTGTTTCTGAGACTACAGATAAGCGCTTTATTAGAAATTAAATGCCAATTAAGCGTTTTCGGCGTACATAAATTAGAGGGCATTAAGATGTAGATTTTTATAAACCTCAAAGTAAAAAGTTGTTACATATTTACTTTTTAGTGGCCATTCCAATAGTTTTGAGTTTTCCAATATAACAATTTCCCTTTTGATTAAAATATTTTAATGTTTGGCGTGTTATTTTTAATGTTATTTCCTTAAATTTTAGAGATAAGGGTATCTGAAAGTTATTTATGCCACTGCCTGTAAAGCTATTAAGTTGTCTGGATATAAGGATTTGCAAGCTAGGCTATTTCTCATGAGGAAGCATTAAGTAATACATCAGCAGGTCGCTCTATTGAAAGAAAAACGAAGATTTGAGAACATTCTAAAGCATTCCATTTTTCTGCTGGTGCGTGATGTGTGAAGTAGGCCTCCCATGTGAAATTCCTCAAGTTCGGCCAACAATGTCCACGCTGAAGTTGCAGCAATCCTTTCCCTTGTCGATATTAAAATATCAGCTGGAGAAACAGCGCCGCTTACTTCAACAATGCCCCTCTTGGGAAAAAGAAATGCAATGCATGACGAAAGGGAAAGTTCTTGTAATCCCTGACAATTGATAATCTCTGCTCTGGTCTGTAATATAAACTCATGCATATAAACTGTGAGAAAGTGTTAGCACGCAAAAGCACCGCCCGTGGTGTAACGTTGCAGCTGTTCGTTTTTCTTCTCCCGATATTCCGAGAATGAATTCCGAAAGTATTTGTAAGTGCAGTAGAAAATAACGGTGATTATACGATTCACTGTCATATGTTTACAAATTTACAAACTATGTAAGATTTTCTTACCGTATTCTTGACTTGCAGGCGAATTTGAGGGTTATATTCTATTTAAATTCTAAAATTGATAAAGTGTGTTTTGATAAGCGTTTAGAAATGTCTTCTTCTGGCGAGGAAGTAATTGCAACATTCTTCGGGCGTAAAAATCGTAAGTATGGTTTCCTTCGGATGGGAAATAAAGCCGTGGGTCTCATGTATATTTACGGCATGTAAAAGAACCTCAAGCCTGAAAAAAGAGGCATCTGAGCAAAATTTATCGGCCGTTTCAAGCCCTAAATAGGACGCGGATGACTAAAGAGCGTCCGTAAATAAACAAAATCATCATCACGATCTAAATGCTATTTTTAAATTTAATTTTTTAATTTAAAAATACGTTCCATATATCCAGACGCATATATCTAGTCATGTTCTAAGTGCCTATACATGGATGAAGTAGTTTAAATATTCGTTAACAGATCGCGCAGTTCTAAATGCATGCTATACTGTCGTCTGGTGTTCTAAGTGCCGTGCCATGATAATATTAGTTTTTAAGGGAAAATATTTGTAGTACAGAACTATTTTGTAAGTGACCATAGCTTTTTGAGTTGCGATAGAGATTTCGTTATTATAGAGAAAAGAAGAAGGGTAAGTAAGGCCTTCATTCCCCAAGATTTACATAGGATTGTAAATTAAGCTAAAGTTATAAATTCTTTTGATGCAGTTCCAATGGTTTCAAGTGATTTCTTTGATTTTAAGAATGTTACTGATACACTGTTAACATTAACTAAGCGCAACTTTTCAAAATGCACAATACTTAAAAGTATTTCGATCTCATCCTTCTCAAATAGCAATTAAAAGAAATTACTCATCATTAGAAGGGTCCAGAGTTTTTGAAGTTATACAGAAAGGAAAATCAAAGGTTGATGTTACAACAACCTGTGTTTCGTCTGAAAGACCAATCCCGTTTATCGGTTGAAAATAATAAAGAACTCTCCTCCATGATGCCATTCCTTCCTGAAGAGCACAGAGAGTTTTATGAACCACCAATTTCAATCTTTATGTAAGAATTGAAAAACTAAACCTTCCTGTCAGTTGTGAGTAGAAAATATGAAGATTGGTTTCTTGTACGTGTTTCATAATACATTTTGATACTTTTGCCCTTAATAGCATTACATTATTTTAGTAATTATTTGCCTCTAAAACCTGAAATAAAGTGTAAAAAAAAAAAGTTTGAATGGCACTTGTATATGACTTTACCATCATGTGGGGCATAGAACCTTCTTGTTGTTATTCATTTTTTTCCTCCCTGACCTTGTATTTTGGAAACGATTTGTTATACAAAATAATTTTGTAGTAAAAACGATCTTCATAATGCTTTTTGGTGTAATAAGTTAAATTCCAACAGAGATGGATATTTTTTGCTTATCCTGTAACATTTCGAAAATGGCGCTTAGAACGTTTGACGTTTCCACTCTTCATATAACTTTTCACTGGTAATGAGAAGTAATAACTGTATAGAGGTTGTTCTGAATGCATACAATAATAAAACATATTGTGCCAACCCTTATAATGTAGGCAAAATGGTTTTTGTAATTCTAATTAGAGTCATTTAATATAATTCCAGCAGCTTATAATGCAAACTAAACATTATGTGTCAAAGGAAAAAAAAAAAATTATTTTGAGCCATGCATTTCTTTTATTTTGTACGCACTTTCCATAAAACACAAAACAGTGGAATTATAAGTAGTTAAAAGAAAAACATTACGGTCTGTATAATGGCAGGGAAAAAAAAAAAAAAAAAGCAATTGTTAGATAAGAAGCACAGGAAACATTTTAAAAATTTAATTCAATAAGACAAATAAGGTTTCTAGGAAAAGAAATTAACTACACATACATACAAAGAGAAAGAGAAATGCAGAACTCAAGATAAAAAAGCCCTTTAATTGTAAAGTAAATGCTCAAGTATAAACCGTAAAGATCACTAGCAAATCTAGATCAGGAAAATGAAGAAACAATCGCTGTGATGACATAACCCAGATAAGAAGCGTATGATCTAATACGAAAACCCTCGACATAACCAACACACATACACTAAAACATTTTGCTGGAATGGGCATATACCTGCTGCACAATTGTACACGAAGTTAATTTATAGAGCATGTTAATGCGGAATACCGCAATTACCGCCATACCTTTCCTAGCATGGAAATCAGAAAGACATCAGCCATATATTTCAGTTCCTCGTATTCCGACGTAAATGGCACAAAGCCATTATGAAGGTAATGCACACTCGTAATTAAGGCGAATGAAAAACACACATATGGAGTATGGACGTCACGGATTCAAACAAAACGACCACGACAGTAATGCGCAAGCGTGAAAGGTCTTCGAGACTTATGGGCAATAGTACCCAGATCGACATATTAATGAGACATAAATGTAAGAGATAGCGTATCTCGTGATAATTGATTCTCTCCAAAGAATTTGACTGGGTACATAAAATTTCTTCGCCACCATATTCGGTGGTATAGTTTTATCAATATTGGACGCTTAGATCTATTAGCGCATTCCGAAAGAATGTAACTATTACGGTTGTGTCCATAAACGATTTTTGAAAAAGTTCTTCTCTTCATCGATCCTAACCACTAGACACCAAAAAGACAACGAATAACTTGTCTTCTTGCCTTAGAACTCCATAAGTTCGAAATATAGCGAGATATAGTCTGTGTTTATCCAAGTATTTTATCCTTTTTCTGTTTCTTTAGCTATTGTTATTTTAGTTACATTGTTTATAGTATTATTTTATTTCCCATTTATATTACATATGCCTATATATATACATATATATAGAAAAATTGGATCATTGGGGGTGGGGATTAACCTAAAAGCGAAAACTTATAACAACAACAACAACAACAACAACAACAACAACAATAATAATAATAATAATAATAATAATAATAATAATAATAATAATAATAATAATATCATCCTTTTATGGATCGTTATGGATTTTTCTACCATTGTTTACACATTTTAAAAAGCACAAAAAACTTCACTATATCGAAGTAAAAAAGGTTATAAAATTAAATGGCATGTTTGTCTTATAAAAATATTTATTGAGAATCTCGTTATACATTTATTTCTTTTCAAGCAGTCACAAACTTTCTCGCCACCCCATTCACTTGAGCTCTTTAAATAGCAAAATTCTAATTAGTGAAAGGAACACACGATTACCTCGGGCATACGAATAGCAGGAAATAGAGAGGAAGTACTGTAGTTTTGAACAGTCCTGACGAATGACCTTGTATCGGTCAGCGCAGAGATAATTCTAGGAAATTTGTGGTGGGGATAACTTCTCAGCTGCATAAATATAACAAACAATTGCAAGCGGGAAAGATGAGAGCGTACAGATGTGCAATAAACTGTTTCTATAATGAGTTCCGTATGGAAGTAAGAGAGATAATAACCTGATTCCGAAAGCATAAACAGAAAATGAATGTGACCAGTAACCAGTGCGCATCTTTGATACCTTGAATTAGTAAGTATCTTAAATGTCTATTTTCATTAATAACGAGTATATTACTCTCTGCTTTTACTTTTAATAAATGCCCATTTTAATTATATTACTGCCCATTTTCTGTGTTTCAAGTGCCTTTCTGACTGCGTATTTTAATCAAAATAACTGCCTGAACTTCCGGGATCTGCAAATAACACTATAAACAAGTGAAGTGAATATCTGTATTTTCACACGAACAACATGGTATTAGGTTTCGCGTTTTTAAACGCACAATGTCTAAAAGGGAGTTCGCGGTTTCGTAATTTCTTCTACTACGAAAGAGATTCATCACCTATTTAAGTTAGTGAACGCTCTTACTCCACTAGAAACCTTGCCTTCCTTCTTTTACCGCTAGGTAGCACTTTGACTATTTAGTTCACTTCAAGTTTCAAGATAAAGAACTATAAAAATAGTATTAACAATTGAAACTAACATAGTTATTATTAAATATTTACAAACCTAATGAAAACAGGTTTCGCTTTTTTAAACCCACAATTGTATTATCCGTTCACTGTTATTTCTATCACAACTTAAGCATAACCATGTGGTGCATTCTTTTCTCATTGATTCCCTTACATCTCTGATGTTACGTGCAGTAGTCCCTAAAGTAAATTACAGTTTAAACTTAATAAAGACTAGTTTTCATTGAGAAAATCATATTATTATAATGTTGAGAGATACCAGTCGTTATGCATTTCAATTGTTAGTAATTTATGCAAATGTTGCTCTTTGTAAGTGCAATCAGTTTCAATGCAAAGAAGTGTTATGGCGGAAGCATGCGCTTGTTTATGAATAGTAACCAGAACTAACAATTAAATATGTTGCATCAGCTGTTTCAAAAGTGCTACTTTTGAAAATGCAGTGTAGAAGAGAAGATTTTATCATAACAATCTTACTTGATAACACTAGACCCAAGGTCGCGGGTTCAAACCCCAACAGAGTCAATGGATTTTTAGGGCATAAAAATCTCAAGTATAGCTTCTTTCAGAAGAAAAATAAAGCAGTAAAACCCGTGAATTAGATTTACTGCACGTAAAAGAACGTCAAGCCTGAAAGAAGAGGCCTCTGAGCAAACTTTATCGGCCATTTCACGCCCCGATTTGAATTGGGAGTTAATGACCAAAGCTGTTAAACAGCGCCCTTAAATAAAATAAGCCTAACTTAACCTAATCAAAATAACATTTTGGATACTTTTATTTACTTTTATTTTTTAATTTATTTGTTTATTTTTTGCTTAGCATATGGTCGCATTTTCTCCTTAAAATGCACATCATTATGTATGAGATTCTACACTACTGTATGCAGCGGTATAAAGCTATTCGCAGCTAGATTAAGTCTGTGTGCCCTCTTGCTCTGCTAGAAGTCATGCCTTCCTTCATTTACTCTTAAGCAACACTGAGCCTTTCCTATACCTCTCTTTATCGCTCCACTTGTCTGCAGTCGGCTCTTATCTTTGGAATAAGTCATTTTATTTGGGTTGGTCTTTAATCTAGGCTATCTTCTGATAGCTAAACTACTATTGGTGCGGTCAGACAGAGAGTCTCTATCGCTAGGCAAGTAAATATTTAATACCACTCAAAGGCTCTCCGGTTGTTAATGTGGGAAATATGGTCACTCTACCTTATGAAGTTCCAAATGGTAATTGATTATGGTTCCAATTGTATCATTTGATAAGCCTGTTATCTCTGCCAACTGCCTTGTAGGTAAATGAGATCTAAGATTAGGTTACTTATACGTTCCTCATTGTCCTGAGTGCACACTGTTTCAGGTCGACCTGCACTTTTTACATACCTATTCTTTACTGTTTGGTAAGAAGAAGCGTCATCCTCAAGTATATTCAAGAATTTATTTTTGTGCTAACGTTTGTGCAGATATCCCATTTAATAACAGTAAGAAGGTCGTTTTTCTGTCATAAATCTTCTCAGAACTTGAACATTCTTTGAACGAACCACAAATATAGAAGGACATGTAAATTCATATAATAAAGTATAGCTCTTTCACCTGTGAAGGACATTATTTTTTATTATCTATTAAATTTACTACTTTGGGTCGTTTATAAGGGTTTAGAGATTGTCCTGGCCTTTGACCATCGTTTCCACACAAAGTACAAGACTGTATTTTACACAATTTACTTACATCCCACATAGACGCTGGCCGCAGCTAGAAGAAGGAACAGAAGGAAACCGGCGACGATCCAGCAGCCACAGCGGTAGTGAGATCCCAGCTTCCTGGTAAACCGGAGTTCGCTGTCTGAAGAGAGTATGGAGCTCGGGGTCTCTGAGCGTGCTTGTAGCTGCTTGGTGCTCACCGTGCTGATCGACATCTAAAAACACAAGCACAGACCACGTTTCACTTCGATTTTGTCAACAGCAGTACTATTTTTTTTTTTTTTTTAGTCCAGAATGATTATTATTTACATATAAAAAGGTTTTA